>LS055549.1:0-15169 GCA_900241095.1 Acartia tonsa | reverse complement strand
GCCCCCACAGCCTGTCTACCGTCGGGAGCTAAGCCCTAGCGCCCCACACCCCCTTCAAACCTAACCATTGTTATAATTTGTTGTATATATATAGTAAACATAACTTGTAAATATTATTCAGTTTAAATATATAATTTCTGTATGATTGAATCCTGCTTGTTTGTTTGGTAGAATAATTAAAGGCTAGGGCTCGTTGAATCCGAACTCGTTACCCCGTGGGCCGAGAACGCTCGGCTTACCAGAGTAGGTGTTGGGCAAAATATTATGTAATGTTTAGGTGACTCTAATCATGTAATTTTTAAAAATGTTTAAGGGGCTTTTGTGTGCTTTAACAAATACAATAATTATGTAATTTTATTTTATTTTTAATACCAGTTATGCTACCTATTGTATAATCACTTGGTTAAATAACCAGGTTGCTAGACTATATTAAAAACCAACATACACAGACAATTGTAAAACAACAATTTTGTTAGGTTGCCTTAAACTTATCCGCCGGTCAAAACTTATCACACATGTTTATGTAAATATCCATTTTATTTTCTGTTTTCATTGAACAACAAAAAGTCAGAGAAAAATATGAGATTCATGTATATTATTTCAGGGATCCGTAGGAATAAGACAAAGGACAATACATCATGAGAAATAAAAACAAAATTACTTCTTCTGCAGAATAAATTAATGGGCCTAGTGTAATTTACAGTCAAATGTCTATCCCTACCTGGAGAAATATTATTTTCAAGAATATAATTTCATTTGATAGTACATATACAAATAACGACATACGTGGTTTAAATGCGCATATCAGTTTAACAAAATTAGTATCCATCATTTTATGAATAAATCTACGCATAGTAAATATGATTTGAACATCGATACATAGTATAAATATAAACTAAATATAAATGGTAAAGATTTACTTGTCTCCAAAACTTAAATCATTAATTAAAAATAACTTTTTGACATTTTAGGTTGTTCTTTTAGGATAATATGTGACTTCACTTATTCAACCCAGCCCCTTTATTTTTGAAAACTTTAGATCTAGCTCCTTCAATAGACTAGATTAGCCTCGCGGTACCCTGTAAGATACTTTCCACTAAAGGCTCGTCAAGCAATCTGCCTAACTAACTAACCTAATAAACATTTTATTGTGGTCCATTTCAGGAAAACAGACATTAAATATTCTTGCTGCGTTACTAACAGAACATTTATTCCAGTATGGTTTCAATTAATATCCACAGGAATAGAACCAGTTCTCATTTATACTGAAAAATCATGTTTAGAATTGTGGAAGCTAACAAAACTGGTTTTAATATTATACCATGGATAGCTTTTCATAATACGTTGCGATAAATAACTATGATTTTATATGTTTTCGGTAGAATTATGATTTTAACTTTTAACTAAAAATGAATCTTCAATTTTTATAAAATACTCTTATGCAAGGTTTGCATCCAAGATTTTAATAATCATTATGAAAAGCACAAAATACAATTTATGGTTATTAGAAAAGGCAAGAATTTACCTTAGTTAACCCTTTCTAGAGTTAGAAACGCACATAATGACTTTATAGAGTCAAAATATCATTATTTTTTTATAAGTTCTTACATTCAAATGAAATAACCATTAAAATTACAGGTCTACAGAATGCTAAGCATTAAATTTTTTAATTATTTATTGTAATTCCAGTCATATATTACTGTTTCTATATTCTTAGTCACAGCCGAGTAGCTTATAAAAGCTAAACTATTGGCTGTTAAGCTTCGCAAGTCACCCAATATGCCTTATTATCTGACTAGCAGCTTCTTAAGCCTCTCAATAAGCTCCCTACTCTAAGCAATGTCCACCTTAGCTGTACCCGAAGCTGACCCCTTGAGAATACAGTTGCTCTTTCTTATTTTTTTTCTCCAACTTCTAGTTTAATCGAATTTTAATCAAATTTGCCAAATTAGCAAATTCGATTAAAATCAAATTCAAATTAGCAGTATATTGTGCAATTTCTTTTAAAAAATCTATTGTTAATGCTCCTCTTTTTACTCATAAGGACATAATTGTCCTTGCTTTTTTTTCTATATTTCTTACTGAAAGGGTTAATACTAAGATCTCTGTGTGGGAGAACCTAACTTTTAATCTCTAGGGTCCTGGCATACTCAGGGAGGCAGAGAACATTGGACTATATTTTTTTTACTGGTACCATTAAATTGTTGTGTACACCGACAAACCTCCTACTGCGACAAACATCCTAAAGCGACAAACGTCTTAAACCTTATAATGCGACAAACATCCTAATATGATAAACCTCCTAAAGTTTTAAATTAATCATTGAACACAGTAATAGTGTCTGACTGATTATGACGTAACAAAAAAAAATTAGCCAATGAGAGGCCACTATAAATTTTACCATTGGTTAATAACGGTCTCTCATTGGCTAATTTTTTTTTGTTACGTCATAATCAGTCAGACACTATTACTGTGTTCGTGTACATTATGTACCTTGACTTGTTCAATTTTGCAATAATTATCATTGTTTAATTATTTCCACAAAAAGTCAAAGTAACTTGTTTACTTTACTATAGAAAATTTTGGTGTAATCTTTTATGATAAAATAACTTGTTTTAATTGGACAAGGGTAAATATAGAGAACAATAAAAAATATATCATAGATCTCAAAACTCTCAATATTTCCTAAGATTAAAAACTCAATGATATGTTACTAATTATTTTAATATGCCACTGCCAAGAGCAAACATTATTTGTTTAATTTTGTACAGTAACATTATGGCTCTCATTGAATAAAGTGCAAAATGGAAAAAATTAAACATATAAGAACTTTACTTCAGCTAATTACATCTGGAGTTTTTCTGTACCAAATGATATTATCTTTCCAAAGATTTAACAAACATAAAGTTATACAAGAAAAATCTATGACCACCATTGACAATATAAAAAAGCCTGTTATTTACATATGTCAGGATAATCAGTTTAACTATGAAAAGGCTCGTAAGATTGGGTATCAATATATGAGTACTCTAGCTCTAGGAGAATTAAATGATACACCAAAAATAACTTGGAAAGGAAAATTGGAAAATTTTGACAATCATAAGATTTTTGAATTATTGTATGAATCTGACTATTCAGATTTATCTGTTATCTATTCAAATGCTGAAAAAAGTTACATGGCACCACATGGCTGGTGTATGTTGTTGAAATCTTCAAATTACACCAAAGAATTTATCAAAACAACTAAACAGTCATTGATTCTAGTGGTTGATCCAAGTAAAGTTAACAATTTAAGGACCTTAGAAATGGATAATGGGAGGATAATGTTTGGACCTACAGAATCGAACCTGTATGACTGGTCTGCATATGAGATTAGTATTCGCTTATATAATTCAAACATAAATGACGGAAAGTCATGCACTAACTATGATATCTTAAATTCAAGCTATGGAGAATGCATTGAAGATGCTATTCAAGCTGTGTTTATGAAGTATTATGGATGTCTCCCTCCTTGGTTTCCATCTTCTGCTAAATATACTTGTGAAGATTACCTAGAAGTTAAAGTTGATAAACATACCTTACCTATAAACATTTCTGAAGATTTCAAATTAATGTACTATGGAAGACAAATGGAGATGCTTGATAAGTGCTTGCCACCATGTTTGATTATGAAGATTAAAATGAAACGAACAGCATATAGGTCTGACAGAATTGATAATGCATTTTTTCACTATGTTTTTGACAATGATGTAATTGTATACACAGATGCATATGCTTATGAAGAGTTTGATCTTGTTGTTGATCTTGGAAGTGCACTGGGGTTATGGCTTGGACTCTCTGCACTAAGCATTTGTGATTACATTATTCATTTCTGCAGAAAACTATGTTTATTTGTATTTTCAAAAATTCAAGAAAGATTAAACACTTCAAAATTTGTACAGCAAGCTTGAAAAAATTCCCTATTCAAGCTATGGTCAAATTTAACTGCCCTACTTTACTTTTGATGGCTTAAATTTTTTTTCTCAAAGTAAATAAGGATTTCTCAGAACAAACTTGTAATGACTTCATGATAATGATAACTGAGTTTTTGTGTTTTATTAATTGTACCTTATTATAGTTGATAAAATAGGTGAGCCTGTTTTAATGGCCATGCGCTCTTTTTAGTAAGGATTATTGAGATATGCTTTTCAAATTGTGTCTTTTTGGTACATGAATCATCTAAAAAAATTTAAAATACATGATTAGAACAAGCTATCATAAACAAAGCTTGATTATAGAAAAACTTAGATATCTTCAGTAGGGCGGGTTCATATTGTAAGTAGACAAAGGGAGGATATGCAACAGATAAAATTAACTTTTAAAAAAATTCTGACGGAAAAAGAATTTTAAAAATTGAGATTTAGAATGCGACCACTTAAAAATGTATTTTCCAGGTTTATTGAGAATTGTCCAATTTGTAGAGGTTTTTTGAGATTTTCTCAGGCTAGGAACAAGATTTTTTGAAACGGTCAAAAGTTCCTCATTCTACTACTCAATGCCTTTCCTGAGAGCACCATGAAGCCATAGTTCTGATTCAATGAATTTTGGACTCCCATTTACAAATAGCTATACAATTGTATGTCTGGTCTTCAGCGGTTTTAAGACTTAAGATAAATTTTAAATCATCCAGAGGTGTATTATAATCATAAGACTCGTTTGCAGATCCCCGCTTAGGTCTCAGAAAAAAAATGTCAAAAATCGACCTACCCTAATCTTCAGACATCTAGCTCTAAAAAAAGTAAAAAGAGAAATGTTATTATAATATTAATCAGAATCTATGTATTAATGTTTTACAGTACACTATTCATTTAAAATCTAAGAATTGTTTCTTATTGTAATATATTGTATAGACATAATTGTCATTTTATTTAGTAAACATGTCCCAAGCCTTGCAAGAGCAAATAATACACAAATGACCATAAATTTTCTGTAGCTGACAAATTCTCTACGCAATGAGACAGCTCAATTATTAACTAGATTATTATCAAAAAAGGACAATTATGGCAGTTATTAGCACAACATGTAGAGTAAACATTACTTTAGATGAAAATTGCAATATTTACTGATTAATACTGCATTTATTTGATTAAACATCTTGTAAAAATTTATTCAAATTCCTTACTTCAAGTCTTTAAGGTTATTTTCTTTGATATTTGCATTAATCTAGATTCTATATTAAGTAAATAGGATTAAATACTTATACATGCATTGTAAAAAAAAAAAATAATAATGGAAAAAGTGAATTAATTTTTAATCTCAATTTTGCTTTCCATCATTTTTTGTTTGCAACTTTTGCATATTTTTTATGGATGTAAAACAAAAGGCATTGCAGTTTTTTTGTTAGTCTATCTACATATTTATTGAATAATACCATAGATTACTGGATGGCATAGAACAAAGGAAGGTATAATTTGTATAAGTGTTGAAAACAAAGATTAAAACATGTAAAAGGAGGCAAATCATTACCAAATAATAAACTGGTCAACTAATTAAATAATATACATGAGTGTCATAGAATATGTTTTTAATATTGTCATCTTTGAAAATTCAGCGGTCTCATTCAAAGTGTATAGTCCAGCACATAAACTTTAGTTTAGGTTAGGTTATACAGGGTACAGTGTAGCTCTGCAAGGCTTGGAGACTGCTGGCATAGGTTAGGAGAGTTTTTAGGCAAAAAGAACTCTCATAAGTATCTTATTCTTTTAATCTCCTTTATGGAGATTAAACAAGTTTGTATCCCCACTTTAAAATGTTCCTAGGATCGATTATCTCCAACAAATCTATGAAATTTAATTGTTGATGTCTGTCAAACAGCTGTACGTACATGCCCGCACATTGTAAATGTAGCATAAGAAGGTCAAAATAAGGAATAGCGAAGATCCCATGACCCACAGGGAAAAACTGAAAAAAAACACATAAGGTAAGTCTTTTTCGCACATTTATGTGCGCTGCGAGTTAGCACTGCATTATTGAGCAATGTTTATTCCAGAATATTTATATTTTGCATACATTATATATACGTCCAGCCATTTGGCCGTTATCAGCCTTTAAGATTCATAGATTTTTAGAGATAATCGAAACATTTTACGGTGAAGTGCACCTGTTCCAAATCTTCTATATAAAAACTAGTCTATGGTGAAGTGCATAATACTTATATGCACCACATATGTGTATAACTTCCATAATCACACTTTCAGCTCTTCAAACAATTTGCAATATTTGAAAAATAAAGTTTTGTAATGGATATAGGATATACGTGGATATATTGACAGGGGGAAATTTTGTCGTCAATTAAGCTAGCTAATATTGACCTCGTTAAAGGGTGGTTTGGAGGTAGCGATATTTAGCCAGCCTTGAGCACCACTTTATCTGAGTATATGAAAATCTAGTGCAACATCCAAGTAATAATCTGTATATTGATCAGTTTGGTAAAATATCAAATAAAACTAACTCCAATTATTTAATAGCAAAGTAATGCAACTAAAATGCCTAAAAAAATACAAATTATGATTTTGAAAAGTGAAAGATACTTTACATATACACCTTATCTTAAATATTATTTAAAAATATTATAGTTCTGAAATAAATCATCCTTATTTATTAAAATTGAATTTGAATTTTTAAATATCTTATAATGTTATTAATTTTGCAGAAATCACAATAACACATCTTAATATGATTTTGCCAGTTAAAAGTTAATTTGCAAAGTTGCAAAACCTTTGATTGCGCATGGTGCTTATAAAAATAAAATAATGTAATATGTATTATGTGCAGAAATATGTCATATAAGTGCACATAAGTATATTATACAACTTCTGTAAATATTAAGATAAGAGCTTAACAATTATTAAAGCAAAAGTTGTTTATTTTCAAGTTCTTTGCTTTAGAATACCAAATCTAATTATGGTCCAAGGACAAACGACAAAATAAACAATTGACCTAAGCTAACCTGTTTAAACTATGTTATATGTTTTTTTAAATATCTAAATACTGTGGAGGGCTTATTTGTATATTCATTTCCTAACCTAACCTAACATGTAAAGAAATACATAATTAACTTAAAATTTTAGGCACTCCTGCATTTGTCCACTTCGACGTTTGTCACTCTTGCGTTTGTTCTGGAACCTTAATTATTACACAATCTTATAAATACTTTCGTCGAGTATTAGAATAGAAAGGTTAAAATTCATTTAAAACCAGGAATGAGGTATACCAAGCAATCAAAATAATTCTAAAATAATATTTGGGGAAGGGGGCAGAAAAAGGTCGTCTTTTTTACAGAACGTTGTCCCCCAAAATCGCGAAAAAATCAGCTTGAATTATCAAATATTATTTTAGATAAATCAGTTGTTGGTTACAGCTGATTTAAAACATAGTTGTTACCATATATTTACAAGATCTTATTAAACAAACACACATATTAGTTAAGTACGTACACTAATGGATGTGAATACGGAATGCTTTTGTATAATACAACATAGAAAATACTAATATTTCTTCAAATAGTGCTTCTTTGGCTTAACATAAAAGTTTCAATATTCCCTTTATATATTTAAAATTTTATCTTTCTAGTTTAATCGTAAATTTGTATAATCTGCCATTTTCAAACCCAGCTATATTGTCTCTTCTGTAGATTTTTTTCCTTTACAAAAGATATATTGATCTAGATAGTTAATCAGACACAAAAATCCCCTTAAAGGGGAATTTTAAGCATAAAAAGATTTAGTTTGCATTTAGTAACATATGATCCAATCGTATAATTTTTAGAGAAGCTGGAGTCTCTTGATAGGTTTCGAAAAGCTTAAAAATAAGCTTCTTGGAAATTTTTATCTAACAAATAAAAAATTTACCCTTAAACCTTAAAATGAAGTAAAAGTAATTGATTATTTGGCAGGGAAATTTACTCTATAGATCAGAGCTCGGCAGCCTTACCTCATCTGTGGGTAAACTCAGCGAAACCTTTAAATTTTAACTAAAAGTTTAAACATTTTCCTAAATAGACAATACATCTTTTTAGAATTTTTTTACACACACAAGCTGGATTACTTTTAAGACTTATGTGCGGCTGCTGAGCTCTGCAATAAATTTGAGAAGCCTATTCAAAAGCTTATGTAGCAGCGGCAAAGAAAACATTTCTAACTAAGTTACCATTTTAAATGACCAGACAGACATACAGACAGACCTTTTAAGCTTTCTAAAAGCTTTGCTACTATTATCTATAATCGTGCATGTTTATTTACTATTTATGAATATTTGAATTCTAAAATTTATGGAACTGTTATCGAATAGAAGAAAGTTAGGACGTAGAGAATTTTTTCTTCTCTTTAAAAGAGTCTTCCTCCAATCTGTCTTTTTTTCCAATAATTTTTTTTCTCTAAACGTCCAATTTAGAAATTAATTTCTAGCAGATGAATGATTTTGTCAACATTTAGTCATATATAGTTAATTTCAATAATTTGAGCAATGACATTTTTAATATTCCCACAAGCTAGCTTTATGATAAGATATTCAACTATTTATAGCTGACTTATTATATATGGATAAAATAAAAACATAAACGCCCTTTCTTACCAATATGTGTAAATGCTCCAACCAATTATATGTCCGGATTGTTATTGGTTTAATTTACTGATTAAGCATGCATGTGTATAAATATGTGAAGTTTTTTGTGTTGTGTATTTACGCTTCTATGAATGATATTGTTCTTTATATTGAAGAGCTAGGAATAGTGCCTTTAACACCCAAAGGCTGCATAAAAACTATTCATTTAGGTTTTGTATTCTAAAGATTGATATATGTATTGTTATTATGGCTGGACCGATAAACCACTGTTTTTAGTATTGCTTTGTATTGGTCAAGAGCAGGTTTTAGGCTATATTGGTGAGGAATATTGAATATGAGATCAGAAAGAGATCTCATGAAACAAAAACAAAATATTTATAGTTATAATAATTCCATCCTTCTAACTAAAATATAAATTAAATATATCAAACAGAAATATTGAAAACATTTCATAAAAAGATTATCTTGTATTTTATTGTTTTTTTAAACAAAATATCAAACTACAAAAACTTGTAAGAAAAATCTAAAATAAAAAATATACAACTGTTATGTGTGCTATAGTTTATTGAGATATCTAAAACGGCAATCACATTTTCCTAATAACACTAAAGACTGACGAACAGACCGAGTAAAAGAGAAATTGATTTTTAGACTAAATTCGATACTAAAATCAGGGTCCATAATAGCAATCTAACACTAAGAGAATTAAGTTTAATAAAAAAATAATAATTATCAAAAATTGGATTTTGAACTAAATAGCAAAAAACCGTGAAACCTGATGAAACAAGGATACTTTAATAGTTATCTATCAAATCGTATTATAGACAGCTTTCCACGGATATTAAGATGAAAATTTATAAGACTAAAACCAGTTTTCTTATCCCCGATGGGCCGAAGGCCTTGGTAATGATTTTATGATCTTTATTCTAATATTCGTAGAAAATTTTCTGTAATACGATGCTATAAATGATATTTCAGTATAGCTGAGAACTGGTTCTAATCCAGCGGTTATTGATCGGTTTCTAAGTCACAATGGAAAAAGTATTCTACTGCTATGATTGAAGCAACCCTAAAAAGTAGTTGATAAGGAAAATTGGAATTAGATTGTAAAATGAAGTTGTCAGCAATTATTCTGTAATCATACTATGTATGTCTGTTTATATATCTTCACAATAGCACATATATAATTTTATAGATACTCTACTTACTTTGACTTTAGCAAAGTATTACCCCTTCCCCCTTTTCATATAATGACCAAAAAAAATGATAGTTTGCTTTCAAAGCAAATCTTTTTTTTTCGCTGTCAAAAACAACCTTAACACCAACACAGGAGTTAGGAGCAAGAAAGTCTAAGCTTTATTTGGTGAATTTGGAAGGGTAAATTAAGAAGTTTCAAAGAGGAGGGGGGGGGGTCAAATGTATTTCAGGAGCCCAAAAATATGCAAACAGAGTAAAAAATTGCATATATAAAATTTGAGGGCAAAAAATGCTTTGAAATATAGGAGAAGGTGCTTTGATAAAAGTAAATGTGGTAACTATACATTTTTAAGGATAATTATATAGATAGATAAACAACAGATTTTAAATCAATTTACATGACATGATAAGAATTATTCAAGATGAAATGTTATGAAAATTCAAAAGATAAGTAGATGCAAATAATTGGAAGGATTTATAATAAAAGATAAAAAAAGATCATAGATAGACAGACAGATATATAAAATTTATCTAAATGTTGTAGTTAGAAATGTTTATTGTGTCATATCCTATCTCCATAAAGAAAACTAATTTTCTCAAACAACTAGAGGCTTGTGCATACCATACACAAAACAAAAGGTCAGCAAAAAAAATTAGTTTTCTTTCTAAATCCTTCTTTTTAACTGATGTTTCTTTGTAAAAAAGTCTTAATTTTGCATGGTTATTTATCTTAAAAATAGATGAATATTGGGAGTTTGAGGCAAGGTTTAAAGAATCGTCTTTTATTATTAGGAGTATCTTCCTACTATATAAAGTAGCAAGGTTTTTTGTCTGTAGTTTAAGATCTCACTGAGTTCTGAACCGATTAGGTTCTATAATTTAGGTAAGCTTCACAAAAGTTCTGTATTGGTCTTAGACTATTATAATTTACAGATTTATGTCTTGGGATGGTTTTAAAATAAATTTAAAAATCTAAATTTAAAAATAATTGGTTGTTTTGAAAGGAAGCATATAGTAATGTATGAAAATAAAAACTAGTATGGATGCTATAACATTCTATTACAGATATTGAGATATTTAGAACAACAATTTAATGTAGAATTGGGCACAACAATTTTTGTACATTAACAGGGATGCCAAATTAAAAAATTCTACAATTTAATCAAAGTTATTTAGAAATTTTATTAAATAAACTAAAGTTGGTAACCATGACTCAGATATAGAATTTGATTAAGAAAACTATAGTTGGTAACCATGACTCAGATATAGAATTTGATTATGAAAACTATAGTTGGTAATCATGACTCAGATATAGAATTTGATTTTTGTAAACTATAGTTGGTAATCATGTCTCAGATATAGAATATTATCATATAAACTAAAGTTGGTAACCATGACTCATATATAGAATTTTATCATATAAACTAAAGTTGGTAACCATGACTCAGATATAGAATTTGATTATAGAAACTATAGTTGGTAACCATGACTCAGATATGTAATTTTATTATATAAACTAAAGTTGGTAACCATGTCTTAAATATAGAGTTTGATCATTTAAACTATAGTTGGTAACCATGACTCAGATATAGAATTTGATTATATAAACTCTGTTTGGTGCCAATTTCTTGTGTTGGGATAATCTCTTGAATTATAACCATCCAGAGTTCCGCACAAATATTTGGATTTCAATAAAATTACACCAAATAGAAAATACAGCTTCGTTTTTATAAGCGGTGTGTAGTGAGGCATGGTTGAGAGATGAGAATTTCACAAATTCAAGTTCATTTAGGAGTTCAGCATATTTATAGCCATATTCTTATCTATAGCAAGTATAGATCTACAATTTTGAAGAATTTTAGGATCTACTGTGGCGGGTTGATCACATAAATGTCTTGCATATTACATTACAGCATGAATAACCTATTTTCCATGTTTAGGAAGGTGTGGTTTGAACTAAAAAAACAAAATACAAAATACAAAGTAGCCTCATAACTAACAAATTTAGGCGCAATTTTGTGACCTTTACAGCACTATAATTTGCTCGCCAAGTACTAATTCAAATATTTGTTCCAGAAGAATAATTGCCGTGGATTAAAATCTACATTTATTTGTTGGTACCATACAGTTACTTGCCGAAAAATTCACTGTTGTTTCCTTTAATTTTTTTATTGAGTATTTCCGTTCCTTGTGTTCCTAATAACGAAAAAAGAGGGTGGTGGGGACTATCTACATATCCAGTAAAATTAAGTAAATTAAGATAAGGCATTACTCTGATTACAGCGAAAATACCCACTCTGAGGATTACAATTATTTGTTGAAAAGTTTGGATACAAATATTTTGGTACAATCTAATCAAATCTTAATAAAAAGACCAAAAGTTTTCAAGCCATCGAATAATGTAACATAATTTTGAATACTAGGGTAATTGACAGTCCAACGTCCTAGATATTAAAAATTAATATCGAACGCTTTTCTAAAGTCCAGCTGAAAAATTATAATTAAAGGCCAGAGAGGAAGGGGACGATGTTATTTATCTTAATCTTTAACTCTTTCTGCCCTTCAATATTTACAAGCTACAAAAGTAAACTAAAATTCCGCGTAGCTACTTTCTATTCAGTGCATGATCATCTAAAGTAACAAAAGTACGTCAGCTTTATGAGAATTTGCTAAGCTGCTAAATGTAGGATAAGGTTATGAAATATTTTTTAAAAGCGAAGCTTTTCTATAATTAGGGTCGGACCGTACGTACGTCCGTCCGTCTGAGACGGATAGCTTTCCGTTAATTTGACATGTTAGAATTGTCGTATCTATTTCAAAGTTTGCATGGTGATTCCTGTAGTAGTTAGGTATGATTTAGAAAGCGGAATGTCCGTTCATCTATTTTAAACATGTTTTTTTTTACTTTTTTAACAACAAATTTGTATGTGATCTAATTTTCCGATTAATCTGATTTTTGGTATATTAATTCCTAGTATAACAAAGTACAATATTTTAAGCGAAGCAACTCTATAATCAAGTTCTAAAAATGTAAGTATGTCCATAAACATTATCCTGTATCAAGCAGTTTTTCATCAAATTTACTAACAATTTTGCTTCGACTCTAATACATTTATATTTTGGTTATTTAGTTCTGACACTATACAGGTGTTAATGTCCGTTTGTCCTACCGTTTCAGTGCTTCGCTTTTATGGATATTGTCATCTTTGTTTTAGTTTGAATTTTATTCATGTTATCTATGACCTTTACAATGATTTTTTAATATTTGTTTTAAGATTTTATTGGCGCGCTACTTTTCTCTGGCCTTGCAGTAAATAGTAACTAGCAGATGCGCCCCTAGCATTTGGGACTCTGTATTTGAAGGAAATGATAGAAACCATTGAGGACATAACCACCCTTGTTCTGGTATTGAAGCTAGAGTAATTAGTAAACAATTGTGCGCGAATACATATCAATGTGATGCTTCCTAAAATAGGAGAACAAAGTCTAGGGGTTAGCGAAATTTAATAAACAGCTGAAAGGTTAGAATGTGTTCACCTAACATGTGAAGTTAATATATAGCATATTTTTGCTGCGATTATTATAATCTTACTATAATCATATTATAATCATCCTTGCTCTGTAATTATTGCCATTCTATTATTAACATAATCACCCTTGTACTGGTATAGAAGCCAGAGTAATTAGTTATTGTGCTTGTATATAATAAGCAGGAACCTAAAGGGATAAGACAATGGCCGATTTTTTTATGTACATCCGCAATGATGATACACAAAATTACTCCTTCTCTAGATAATAATTAGTGGTCAAAACGTTTGGAGACTGAACTTTATGAGCCAACCAATCAAAATTCAATAGAAGTCCCCAAAAATTTTAAGCCAACGTTATTACAAAACTTTGGGGACTACAAAAAAACAGCCCAATGTCTCCTCCCTCCCTGACAATATGTGTTTTTTTATGTTCACAACATATTAAGTCATTAATTTATCTTAAAAAACAATTTTCTAGAAAATCCCAGATGCTTTACACAAAAAATGTAGGACCCCCTTCGTCCAAATAGTGTAATTGGTAAATCACTTAAGGAAGGTATATTGTTATAAACATTGCTATAACTAGAGACATAAAAATTTTTACATACCGATGCAATGTAAAAATAATAGTTAAAAACAGTCTTAACTAATTAACAGTTTTACCCGCGACTGTGACTCAACACTTAGCGCATCCGCTTGTCGTCGTGGAGGTGATAGGTTCGAATCTCAGCTCGACATCGCGACTTCACTAAACGTTAAAAATGATTCCTACCGCTGCTATTTCAGGTGTGTGACAGAGGTAGTTATAGTATGGGGAATGCTTTGGTTGTGCATTCAAATTGTTGGTTGTCTGTTGGATGTTACTTATCCTAATATTCTATAGTGGGCGTTCGAGTATTGCATCCTATTACAAGCCGATGATGCCCTTGTGTTCTCTATATGATCCCTAGAAATCGTTGGAGAATCCCAACCCAATCAGGTAATAACTTAATTTACAGTTTTCTCCGTGTGTAATAATCAATATGACCATTGCTTTAAGACTCAAATTCAGCCGTTTTAAGGATTTTAATGAACAAATAAACATTATCTTTTCTCATTTTTTTCTCTCTTTTTCTTTATTCTTTATTTTTATAGTAATTTTGATATTTCTAAATTAAAATAATGTGCTCGCTTGAATAGGATCCAAACAAAGCTATCAGGATATTGATAGTCTGTTTGTAATTAATATATTTATTTATTACCATGTTTCTACAAGGATAAAAATAGTAAATACCTTTAAAAGGACAGTACACACCTTTTAATTGAGGAAATTACATAATTCTAATTGCTTCGTCCTTAGGCTCTAGGGGAGGTCGGAAGAGTTCACGAAAATGGCATTTATAATTAATTTATAATGGTTGCATGAAATGTACAAACAATCGAATATTTAGCTTCAGACAGAAAAACCTTACTACTTTATACGATAGATAGAATAAATTAAATAAAAAGTGAAAATTAAGAAAAGTGGAAATTTAGGACAAAATCTTTTCTCCATAAAATCTGCGTTGGCCTAAACCTGCAGGGTTACTATTACTCAATATAACCTAACCTAACCTAGCATAAAGTGTTAAGAAAACAAACGGAAAACTCCACCTCCCCCCTTTTATTTCCAATTTACTTTTAAAAATAAGGGTAGGGGTACATTACTCGACAAGGCACTTTAAGTGAAATTGCTAGAGCATCATTTTAAAAAATCACAAGAAAAGAGTATACCTACCTACCAAACATAATGGTAAAAATAACAATTTATCTAATACCTTTTTACAGCTGTATTATTATTTCTTCGTGTATGTTTTGCTAAT
>LS055548.1:0-15170 GCA_900241095.1 Acartia tonsa | reverse complement strand
AGTAAAAAAATCAACATGTTTAAAATGGACGTACGGACATTTTGGTAGTGATTATAGAGTTGCTACGCTTTCTAAATCGTACCTAACTACTAAAGGAATCACCATGCAAAATTTGAAATCGATAGGACAATTCTAACATGTCTAAATTAACGAAAAAAGCTATCCGTTACGGACGGACGTACGGACGTACGGACGGACCGACCCTAATTATAGAAAAGCTTCGCTTTAAAAAAAAAATATTTGATATAAGAAAAGACAGAAAAAGATATGTTATCTAAATATGCTTCACTAAAAGAAAAAAGAAATTTCCCTTCCTATACCAAATTTTTTGTGACAACTAATAATATGAATGGAAGCTTTAGAGAATTGTGTTAGGTACAAATTTGTAACTGGACAAAGTGTCTCATAAATCAGCCATGTGACGTCATAAAAATGAGGGATTAACCTTCTCTTTTTTATAAATTTCTTTCCCGCATCTCCTCTCATCTCCCTCATTCTTATGACGTCACATGGCTGATTTTTAAGACACTTTGTCCAATTACACAAATTTTATTATAAAAGATTACACATGTTCTTAATATATAAAATTTGTTGGAATATTCACATAGAAAGAGTTGAAAAGAAAAGATTATTTATTTTCTGCATCCACAGTATAAACAAGATTAAGGAAAATTGAAATTTCATAGTCTTATGTAAATTATAACAAGATCAATTATGTCCATCAGTAACGCAGCAATATTAAACTAAATATTCGGGGAAAAGTTTTGTTATAATTGGTTAAATTCTACATTTTTTATAAGACATATTTTTACTAAATAGCGGAGACGCCTCCCATAGAAGCTCTATATTCGTAGAGTCGATGGAAGGAGAGAAATAGCCACTAACAGTCTGAGGCCCAAAAATGAATTTCCCTAAAATAGAGATCCTAATTGGGTTCAGTGGTGTGCGAGATATTGATTAACCAACAAAAAACCTTACTATTTCCTATAATGATATTGTTTTTTTTTCAGATTTAAAAATATGTCCATTGTATATATGTTGCAGTCTTTTAATTAACCCTATAAGATATACGGCTAAAATTATAAGGAAGGTATGCTTCTAGAAAGATGCAATATTCTGTGAATATGGTATACAGTATAACATTGTAAATACGATTTACAAGGAAATGTTGTATATTATAATACATATATTTTAAGAATTTAGTTTTATCATCATTCTTATATTATTTTTCTAGTTATATGTATGTATATCTAAGTTTTCAGTTCATAATAAAATGGCTTTAAATAAAGCCATTTTTAATTAAAGTAACAAAATCAACAACAAAAATATTTATAATCTCATATTGTGTTGTCCTCTTTCAGCTTTTCTCTCAAAGTGCCTAGGAAGCACAGCACCCCCTCATTTAAAAAATAAATTAATATATATATATAGAAGGATAATTTTCCTGTATTTCTAACCCCTGCGGATGACCCTAAAACAAGTAACAAATACAACCTACCCTAAGGTAAAACACTAGGAAAAGAAAAACTCCCCACCCCCCTCCCTCACTTTTATTTTCATTTCATATAAAAGATGAGGGGTTTAGCTCAAATAAACTAAAGCAAGGTAAGTTCATTATTTTTCATTTCGTTCAAATGTTATTGTAATATAGATTGTTTAATGTCACGCTACTTTTAGGCGTAATCGATCTGGTTCATGTTATTTTTAAGTCAGAGAAGAAGAAAGAATATTTGAGGATTTATTTTTGAAATTATGCTAAATATCCTATATTTAATGGTTTATGTCGACAATATGGCATATATCTAGGGCTCGGCAGCCTCGCGTCAGCCACCTGTAAGCCTCAGAGAATATAACCTTTTACAATTTTATTCAAGTCATTCAAACAGGTTTAGATTTGAGGCTTAGTCACGGCTGCATTAATCAATAATTATGTCAGCCATGTGGTATTGAAATAAACTGGCTGACATAAAATTTTATTGACATTATGACAGTCTTATGTTGACATAATAACAAACACAAGTTTAACAGGAATATTTCTTTGCTTATTTTTCGCAAGCACAAATTTAGGAAAAATTACTTTAAAAAATAGATAATGGAAAAGTAAAATAAATTGTTTGTTAGATAGGGTACATCAGAGTAATTTATGTGAAAATTACATTCTAAATGAACCATCATTTATTATTAATTAATTTTCCTATAAAAATAAAATGATTTTAAAGGAACAAAGATTTAAAATAATACAAGCTAAGGATGTATAAAAATAACAATAAATCTTTAAATATAGAAACTTATTTTAGAATAATATCTAGAAGGAACAAAAAACAGGAATCATAACCAAGTAGGGATTGGTTATGAAATAATCTTAAAAACTAGTCAAGTAGGATCAGCTTTTCATATGGAGCAAAAAAATGTGTATTATCCCTTTTGTGGCAACCCTTAAGGGGCGATTCGACGTATTTTGAAAATGGCTTTTGATAGGTTATTTTAGGTTAGGTTAGGTTATATTAGGTTAGGTGATTGCCCCAACAGGGTTAGAGCCCCCCGCAGGGGCTAGAAATAGTAGAAAGGCTATTGTGAAAATACGAAGGGTCTATACCCGAAATAAGTATTAAAACAAGAAAACATCTTTCTAAATGGTTGGTCAGTCTGACAGGACCTACTTATAGAAAAGCCGCACTTCTGCTAATAACCCTCAGCAACCCTGGAGTAAATTTAAAACTCACTGAGCCTAAAGTACGGCAGAAGAAATTATTGTTTTTAGTTTTACTAAACAAATGAGAATTAGCTTAGAGTGTTGATTTTATAAAAATTTCGATATTTTCACAAATTGCTCATTTCAAAGAAGAGGGTTATACTTAAGAGGGTTGATATAAATGATATTTTTTTTGCCAATTTGATTTAACCAAAATTTTGCCGCCATTTTGCTGCCTAAAGTATCAAAAGTACTTATCTTATCGTTGGCATACAAAAACAAAGAAAAAGTTTGAAAAAAACACTATATTTATCACAAATACATTGCTAAATAGAAAAGTAATATTGTACTTAACAAGGATAGCAATGTTCATAAATAATTAAGGAGATCTTCAAATTTCTATTTTTATCTCACAGAGCAGCCAGGTAAATACCACCTCCCTCTTGAAATTTAATGGATAAGAACAGACAGATTATAGTGTAGTTGCATATTTCTTTTGAGAATCATCACATGAAATTTATGATAACATTATAATTTTTCCGGGGAAAATTTTGAGACGAAAATATTTTCATAAAATATCTTTTAAACAAGAATAGTTTTCATAAAAACTTATAAAACTTTTTTAAAAAAGAAAAAAAGATTACTGTTCTTTATCTGTCCAAGATATCCGTAACGAACATACGGACGGACCGATCCTAATTATAGAAAAGCTACGCTTATAAATAGAAAATGCATAGTAAATACAAATACTGTAATAGAAAGAGTACAGGACAACTTCTATTTATTCATTTTCTTGTGCTGTGTTGTGTAATGTGTATTCATCTATTAATGCAGACATGGATCTAATATTAACCAGCCACAACAAATGTTCACGGAAAAAAGGTATTAGAGTTTTTAATTAAATTTTAGAAAAGAGGAAAAAAGACAGCAAGGTAAAATTAATTGTTAAAAAGTAAAATTTACCCTATTACAATTATGCACTATTAAATCAACAATTATTGTAACATTTTAAATAGTAAGTAAAAATCCGTCAAAAAAATAAAAAAATTAAAGCATAAAGCTAAAAGAAAAATTCTTTATTTGTGTCCCCTTCAATTATTTGATAAGAAAATGAATTGAATGATTTATAATGCAGATAATTTCTCCTTTTTTCTCGGTAGATACGGTGGCAGTGTGCTTTCACTTCCGCATATACATTAAAACAAAACCGCATATCATTACTAAATCAAACGATGGTAGGCTAGTTCAGGGTTTGATTTTGAACAGGACATATTTTGTATATATTATGGGTTTGTCTCATGTATTAAATATGTTTTTTAAAAAGGCTTTACTTTTCAAATTAAAAAAACATAAATTTCTATTGACAGGTATTTTTTGGCAGGGTGATTTCTTCTGAAGAGTGGAGGTACTCTGCCATAAAATAGTTATAAACCTGCCCTTGATCTATAATAGCTTTTCTGCAAACGAAAACCATGTAGGTCAGTGGATAGCAAGATTTTAAGCCACAGATAGACATCCTGTTTCATTTAATATAAAGATATTTGTTTTGATTTTATAAGATATGGGAAAGTAATTGCACACCATCTACTTCTACAACTGCTGCAAGTATTTGTGAATGCTTTGGATTAAGAATTACAGATTAACAAAAATAATTCTTACACAATGCATCTTTAAGGGAAAATGAGTTAAATATGTTTTATGTTGTTAAATTGGTTTAAATGGTTCTAAACTAAAATTTGCTCATTTTCTTTGCTTTACTTTGAAAACATCTTAATTATTATTCCATGTGAAAAAGTAACAGAATGTCTGTCTATCTATAGCTTAAGATATCGCAAGCTACAGGACCGAAATGGTTCTACATTTGCAGTGAAGGTCAAAGGTTCATAACTATTTTGGGTGAGGGTCCCTCCAACTCCCAAATGCAATATCTCCCCGCCCCCCCCCCCTTTGGAGCGTATTACTATTCACTAGCATATAGTCACTGTAAAAGTGAAGAAATGGTAACTTCTCGGAAAGAATAACATTAATTAAGTGCATCATGATCTAATTTTGTTATTTTATATAACCAATTAGAAAATAAATTTTTAAGGAGTGCCCCTTGGGCTTTAATTAGTTTTGTTGATTTTAAATAGTTTAAAGTTAAAAGAATGAAGTAAAGGACTTTCCTTTTATGCACCAAATTGAAATCATCAGAGTGATGAATGAAAACTATTGTTATAAGTCTTGAACTGACCTAACCTGACCTAACCATGTCCAGTTTTACAGTTTATCCTGAAGATCCATATTCCAACCATTCAAAATATCTGCACATATATTTGCTGTACAGGGTGAAACAAAAAATATAAAATGAAATTCTTAAATATCTGCACATATACTTGTATGTATGGTATGATGTACTACAGGGTGGCCCGTGAAAAGTATAAAGATGCTATTTTAGTTTAAAATATAAAATCCTAATTTTGCTTGAAAAGGTAACCAAAAAATTAGGCAAAATTCGTTTTTTTAAAATGATTTACAAGTTTTGAATACACCATGTTAACACACACGTACACATTTACCGACTCATCTTCACACATACACACACACACACACACACACACATCTATACACACATCTACACATACACACACACATCTACACATACACACACACATCTACACATACACACACACATCTACACATACACACACATACAGATATGCATTCCATTTCATTGCATTATATGCATTCAGTCTTTGCCCTTAGCTTTACACTTCAAATTTGTTCAATTTTCCTTGAACAATATTCAAATAAAGATCAGGGCTGCCAAACAAAATTCTTTTTATTTAAAACACATTTTCAAATAATTACAAATTATAAATTTAAAATAATAACGACCACCAAAAGTTTTCTTCATATTTTTTAAAGGGAAGAATATCAAAAGGATTGCAATTATTAGAGAAAAAAATAATTGTTTTCAATAATTTTTTTCTCTTTTTTTTATTTTTATAAGGATATAAATCTAATCTTGACTTCTAATAGTTAATTTCAAATAAATCCTTATATTATAATTTATCAATAACATTATATCATTAACTAAGAAAATACTTTACTTATAAAGAAAGGTGTATTTTAAAACATGCAATTAAATTACTGTTATAAATGTAATTTTGCAAATGCATAAATGTACAATCAGAAGACTAAAATACAGACTCTCTACTTATTTCCAATATTTCCATTGCCCCTGCTATAATCCTATTACATAAATTAGTAAGTGGTTTTTGTCTGTCCCGAAGGATATCGCTAACCGCTGAACCGATATTGTTCTCCTTTACAGGGAAGCTTCTTATAGGTCCTGGAAAGGTTTTAAACTATTTTCGGAGAGGGTGTGTTCACCCCCCCCCCTTAAAAAAATAATATCTTTTTACTCTTTTGAACACAAATTTAAAATCGGATGAGGTCGACTTTTCCCCCTCTTACCTTAAGTGCCCCTAGAGGCTTCTAGGGGGCGTAGCCGCTAGTATACATATATTAGACTGGAAGCTGTGCATGCAAATATTTCATATATCCATCTTTTTTATCCATCAAAAGAAATGAAAGGAAAGATGTTAATATATTTTGAAAATGTATAGGTAGCTGTCTTATTGATAGCATAGCCACTCTGTTATTACGTTACGTAAGTACGTTGGTTTATAAACTTTATTAGATTATAAATATTGTGGCTTATGAACATTATCTTCTTCAGAGATAACAGTAGTGGCGTGTACAGGAATTTTTACAGTGGGTGTGGTCCTGTAAGGGGTAGAAATAAAACAAGCAAGTTTTGATGCCCCCTGTCCCGCCCCCTAGCACGCAAGTTTTAAATATTAATGGTAAAATTACATTATTGAACTTTATGAAAACCCATACGAGAATGAAAACTAATAATGAAATAATATAATCTCATATTCACGAAACCTAATTATCAATAATGTACTAATTGTATTACTGTTAATCTATCCTCGTATTATATATTTTATTAATTTTAAATTACAATGATTTAAAAAATATTTTTAGTACTTTTATGTCTGTCCATTAAGATCCTGCTTCTCTTTATAGTGAAGTCTTTGAGATTGTGAGATTTAAAGAAAAATCTAGCTTCCCTTTAATAGTATACATATTATTGATTCTTGTTAAAAGCGAAGTTTTTCTATTTGTATGAATGTTATCCAATCAAAGCCTAAAAATATAAGTAAGTCCAGTATTTAAGCAACTTTGCAACAATTTTACATTATATTTATATACAATTGTCCTTACACTTATTATTTAACTGACACTCTGACACTTTACAAGTGTCATTTTTTCCTATTGTCTGATTTTAGAGCTTCGCCTTTTGGAATGTTGTCATTCTTGTTTTATAACTTTTAACCACGGTGACAAATTCTTTTTTCTTGCGTCACATTTTGTGGTTTAAAAGCTCAAACTTCAAAGTTTCAGACAAATTTTTCTTAGCAAAATTTTTGAAAAGATTAAAAAACGATATATTCTCATATATAGACAGTTGCAAATACTGAAATGACGTTGAGAAATATTTAGTTTTGCGTAGTTTTTGTTTTCGAATGCTTCAAAATTGTCATAAGTTTAAAATTTGATTTTACAGATCTTTTCCAAAGAAAAAAAATAACAATAAACTCTAAGTTTATTAACTAGCGACTACTCCCCTAGAAGCCTCTAGGGATACCTATGGTGGAAAAAGGGGAATTCAAAAACAAAAAGTAAAAAAATGTGTTATTTTTTCTATGGAGAGTTGAGAAACCCTCCCCCAAAATAATTATAAACATTCTCTGGACCTATAATAAGCTTCATTGTAAAGGAGAACAATATCGAATCATGGCTTATTGAGATCCTTCGCCACAGACAAAAAAGCTTACTACTTTATATAACAAGATAAATTTTTAACATTTCTTTTAATAAAAGTATAAATTCATTATTCGAATTATAATTATAAAAAAATAAAAGCAAAATATCGAAGCTTACAAAAGTAAGAGTAGGAAATTTCTTCCTATTTGGACAAAATTTTCCTTTTCCGTTCTTTTATATCTTTAGATGATAAAATGAGCATTTGTTGGGAAATTTGGTAAAATCCAACACTTTTCTGTGGGACCATTATTTCATTGAAACCTCTCCTCTGACATACTATTATAATATATATGAGGGCTTTTGTCTGTCCATTAGATCTTGCTAACCGCTAAACTGATTAAGTTCTCCATTTTAGGGAAGATTAACTTAGTTTCAAGGATGTTTTAAGGCTATTCAAATATATGTCTAATGTTATCGGTTGTACTGACGATATATCTACATAGATAATAATTAGCTGCGCTATTTGTAACTATCTATTTAATACATTCAACTTGGAATGGCATATTATCTTTGAAATCAAGTAAAACCAGAACATAATTCATATCTCTTTTAGAATCAACTATTCAACTTAAACATATAATTATTCAAATGAATAATAAATTATTTAGTTTGAAATAAATATTTTAATTCATTTTAAGATTTTAGCTGCAGCCCAGTTTGGACGATATGCAACAGCAAGAAATAACCGCTAAAACACAGGGATTAAAGGGAAAAGATAATGGCCGATAATTGATGTACATCCCAAATACACAAAATTACCCCTTCTATGGATTACAATTAGTAATAAACCAACCAATCAAAATTTTATAAAAGTACCCAAAGTTATCAAGACAACGAATAGGTAAACATTAGTATAAAAGTATGGGGACTAGTGTAATAAACATCCCATTGTCCCCTCCCCCCTGGCTTAAACATGTATAAGCCGACAAAAATTCTTTTTCAATAAAAGTAGTAACATAAATGAAGTGAAAAAAGATTCCTTTGGGCTTTGGAGTGGTTTTAGGGTATTTTTTCTTTAGGCAAGAGTTGAAGCTGCCAGAAGATATACCCTCAGTAGCAGACGCAAACATTGTAGCTAATGTAAGAGGATACTAATGAATTCAAATGCAGCTGCCATAATCCACTTTTAAAAATCTATAATTATTCTGTGGCTGTTTCGAAAACTTTCAGCCGCCAATAAGTCTCAAATTGACAACCAAAACCATACTTCTCGCATTCTTTAAACTGCAACAATAGCTTATTGTTTATTTTTATAATTTTTTTTTGAATTACATTAAAATCATGTTGCGTTCATCAAATTTAAAACTAAACAGAAAGTGTTAAAAGTAAAAAAAATTGTCATTTTTGTTTTGGTAAACAATTCTTAGAAAAATGATCCTATTTCTCTGCACTTAAATCTGTTATCAAGAAGTTGTACTAAGCTTGCAGTAAGAATAATATTTATGCAACTTTTTCCTTAATTTCAACCTTGTGCAAAAAATAGGCATTGTAAAAATAAATGCATTCTATACAGGATGTTCTTAAAGTATAGATTAATTCTGATTAATATAACAATTGGATATCTTTACCCCTTGGCCTAAAATATTTTGAAACTTTATTATTTTTAGTCATTTCTAAATCTATTCAGTATATGATAAATTGGTTAAAGAGCAAAAATGCGAAAAAATGTTATTTGTGCATTTATGAAGTATTCCATAAGTAAAAATCAATGTTTTTTTTTATCTATTAGGGTAACATTTGCCAGCCACCCTGTATAAAGAATGTGATACACATTGTAGAAACTAAAATAAGATTGTTCCTCCCCTCATTGAATTGCATATTATCAAGTAAATCTTGTATTCAAATACAGTACAGATACAGACACAGCTTGTAAATAAGTTGAAAGTTAGAATTTCTCAAATAAAGCACAGTAATATTCCATTTTGGGGTTTTTACCTGCGTGCAGTAGGTTTTTGTTGTTGTCTGATGCTTAAGATCTTAATAATTGCTGGTCTCTATTGGTTGTACATATCAGAGAAGCTTAATAAGTGTCTTAGTGTAATTAAGGCTTAGTATAATTAAGGCTCCCCTAAAGGCTAAGGGCGAGGCAACTAGTCTTTCTATTTAAAGTAGTAAGATTCATTTGTCTGATGCTTAAGATTTCAATAAATACTTAACCGATTGAGTTCTCCTTTCTAGGGAAGACTTACATTGGTCCGGATATAGTTTTAAGCTTTTTTTTTTAAAATTAACGTCTTGAGCTGGTTTTAGTCTACAGATATGCCCACTTCATAATTATACAACTACAGAGTCCCTAGATGCAACTAGGGGTACAGCCGCTCGTATATTTACAAACTTATATATGAAATACAAGAAACCAAAATACAATATTAATATATTTAATTTGCTTATGTAGCACTTCCAACTTTCTTTGAGCAAGAGCAGAGAGTGAGCAATTGTTGTGCATGTAGAAGCCTTGTTTAGCTCAGCCTGTTAGTCACTGCAACTGCATAGAAACAAATATATATAATGTTGCAAAATTTATACTAAATATAAATTTTATTTCATTACTTAACTTGAAATCATAATCATTTGAATTTTATAAAAATAATTTAAAATGCTCTAAAGTTTTATGAATGGATGTAGACTATACGTAGATATTATGACATGTGTAAAATTGTCTTCAATTTAGGTTGCTATATCCCATGTCATTTATTGGTCAGTTCGTTAATCCAATAAGAGGGAATGGGGTTAAGGGGGTGGAGATTCTTTATTTCAGCCCGCTACGTGGTTCACTGTAAAAGAGAACATAAAAATCTGGAGTAAAATCCAAGTAATAATATAAATTACAATTTCTTTGATTAATGTCGACTTTATGGCATTCAATGAAAGTTGCCATTGCTGACATTATTGACATGCTTTTATTCTAACAACATGTCGCCTCTAGTGCGCAGGCATCACAAATCGAAACGACCAAAAATAATAAGGATTTTCCCTCTAGCTCCCCACTCTTACTACCAATTGGTCAAGTTTCACTAATTAAAAACTCAAACAACTTTTGTGGCATGAATTTTGATAATTGGCTTGATAAAATCAGGAATAAAGAAACAGTATAAATTCATTTTTTTTGTTTCATAGAATTAATGATTTTTTATCAATTTTTTTAACTTTTAAGTCTGTATGTAAATCAAAACGGGGCAATTTGAATTTGCCTTATGTTGTTCTCTTTATATTTCTCTTTTATGCTTAATTATGGATAAGCGTATACACACATACAAATATATTAAGACTGACAGGTTAAAGTACGTATAGGGAAGCAGTGCATCTCAAGTTCATGCGTATAATTTTTCAAGAATTTTGGTGCTTTCCCACGAAGTACATAAGAAGCACACCCACACCTTATTTTGAAATAAATTAAAATAAAAAGGGAGGGGGATTTTTTTGCCTACATTCCTGTGAGAGGGCCTAACCCTGCCGGGCCTAAATCTGTGTTGCTTGACGCGGCGGGACTCACCTGAACCCAATATAACCTAACCTAAAATGACCTAAAGTAAACATAAACAGCACAAATTTTTTTCAAAATAAGGGGAGAGGGGTTCTGTACTCGACTAGGCACTTTGAGGAAAACCGCAAAAAATTGAATTTACATGATAAATGACAACTTATTCTTTGTTCATTATGTAGTGTCAATCTTTTAATCTGTGTATGATTATGTTTCAATCAAATATAGATATCTAAATTGAGTAGACGTGTAAGTGTCAAAATCTAGTCAGAGCCAGATTTAACAATTTTGATAATGGTATACCCTCACTTCCGCTAAATATATCTTATAAACAGGAACTTTTATTTGAACCCATAAAAGGACCACCGAAAACCTTAAATCAACTTATAACAATTTTGAAAAAAAACATGTTTGAAACTTTGCAGAGCCCCTTCTTGAAGGGGTTCACACATTGTGGGGCTCTTCTAACCCTGACTTAATATGAGCTAAACTAAAATGAACATCATAAGTACTTTATTGTCATGATTAAACTCCCTATGTTCTTATATGCTATTATTTTTTGGCGAATATGAAACAATTTGCAGATATAGAAATTTGCGGACGCAAAGGCACAGCACAATAACTTGAATTTAAAAAAAAGTCTTTTGATTTTTTTATGCAGATTGATTAAATTAAAAAGAGTAAAGTGAAATGTAGTTTATTTATAATAATTTAGTAATTTTCATAAGCAAATCTAAAATGTTATTTGCCAAGTCATCGAGCAATCTTGAAAGAATATCTAATTAATTTCGTATAGATAAAAAGTAATTTGTAGTTTGGACTTGGTTTGCGACAGATAAGATTAGAACCAAGTATTTTGATGAGCTGAATTTGAATTTCCGAATGTGTACACAGTTTCCTCGGTTTTCCTCATCCTATCTCAATATTTAGTACTAGCTAAAAAACTTCAAACTTAAAAAAATCAAAATTTTAAAAAATTAAAATTTTGAATGTATACTGTATAAATCGTTTATACATTCAAATATTGATTTTTTGGAATTAAATTTTTTTTAGCTAGTAGTAAATATTGAGATAGGATGAGGAAACACCGAGGAAACTGTGTACACATTCGGAAATTCAAATTCAGCTCATCCCTGTGTTGACATAATGTAAGTATAACCTTAACTTTGTTGGTAGTTTCTGCTATAATATCTGTCAGGGATCTTAAGGGATAAGACAATGAACGATAAAACAATATAAATTTGTACTGATGATAGACAAAATAACCCCTTCTGTAGAATAAATTATTGGTTAAAATGTTTGTACACCTTTAAGATTAAGTACCCAAAGTTTTAAAGACAACAAAAGATGACGTAGTTATAAAACTTTGGACACCAGTATAATTTACATTACAATTGCTTAACCACTTTGGGGACTTTTGAATTTTAATTGGTTGGTTAATATGTTGAGTGTCTAAACGTTTTAACCACTAATTATAAATTTGTGTATCATTATTGAAAATGTACATCAATTTACCAGTCATTGTCTTATCCCATTAGATCCCTGTGGTAGTTTCTGTTGTAATAATTGTTTACTGTATTTATTATTGGTACCGCAGTATACCTCTCGGGGTATCCATACAAACCAGCTGTGCTAGTTGTCTGCTGGGTGTCACATGTAGCGCATTTGCTTGTTTGAGGGAAGGTGATAGGCTCGAATCTCGGTCCAAAACTGCGGTTTAACCATAGATGTTAAAAGTGATTCCTACTGTTGCTTTGTCAGGTGCGCGACATTAGTAGTTTGAACAGAGGTAATGCCTTGGCCTAAAACATGCTCCCAGACAAAAGGTCCTGCAATCAAAGAGTTGGTTGTCTAAAGGGTGTGAGACTATATAATGCACAAAATAAGATCTTGTGGTTTATCCAGTCCTCATAAGCTCTTTTATCATATAAAAAAGTTGTAGGTCCTACTATTTTCATAAAGCACTATATTTTCCCAATACTGATACAGTTTGACAATGGATGTAGAATATACATGGATATTATGACAGGTTGTAGTTGCTTACATCTAACTCGTTTATTGGTCAGTTCGTTTATCCATCATTAGAGGGGATGGGGTAGAGTTGTGGAAAAGGGGGAATCTTTATTTTAGCCTGCTGAAAGTTTCACCTAATAGAAGACATTAAAGTCTGGTGTAAGATCAAAGTAATATTATATCCCTTAGTTTGACCTAATAGTTGGGGAATCATCACGACCAACAAATGATTTTAAGCTATTTTATGTGATGCTTTAAGGCTATTTATTTCTTTTTTACTTTTTGCTTTATGTACAAATTTTGAGTCATTTTGAATGAACACTATTTTTCTATTTATAAATATAATACTCTGCTCATACTCTTAGAAAGTTACATTTTTTTTCAATGATAATTCAGGAAGGGAAGGGACAATAGGCTGTTGATACACTAATCCCCAAAGTTATATAACAACGTTTGCTTATTCGTTGACATTGAGGACTTTAATTGAATGGTTCATTAAGTTGAGTATCGAAACGTTTCCACCACTAATTGTAATCTGCAGTAATTTTGTGTATCATCATTGGGGATGCACATAATTTTTGTGCCATTGTCTTATTTTTTAAGATTCCTGATGATAATCAGATGTCATGTTCATGTTTGTATGTCTATAATTTTTTTCTCTAGAACGAAGGACACTAGAGCATTACAAATGTTTTTTATTTATTTCTAGATTTCATTATGCCATAAATTTACCCAAATGGTGCACAGCAAACAAAAAAAACCACCCCCTTTAATTTTTAAAATTTTATAAATACAAGTTGGGGGAGATTAGTTTTGGGAGCTCTAACCCTACGGATTCCGTATACTCTATACCCAATTGTATCTAACCTAACCCATCCTAAAGTAAAACACAAAAAACAAATACACCTCCCAAAAAACCGCTTATTTTTTATTTATTTTAATATATTAATAACAAACTTAAGTTTACATAAAAAAAGTATTATTTTTTTTATTGCTGCGCTACTTAAAGATAATGTATAACACATTTAACAGTTATAAATCTATCTCAACCATAACATTTAAAATCAGTAACTACAGCTGCTTCATGACGAAATATACGAAAAGATCTTCATTTTCAATGGCATCAAAGGCCTGATTTTAATTACTTCAAAAGCTTTCTTATCTATTTTAGGCTTGTTTTTACCTTTTTCCCTTGGGTATTTGAAGGTAATTTTGTCACCGTCCCTTTTGACTTTGGCCTATTAAGCAATTTCAGTGTAAAGAATTAAACATCCAAAAGATTATTTCAATACCAGATCTATAGTATACATTTATATTAATATATATCAATGACCTTTTTCGTCTTTTAGCAAATTGATTTCTTCTACTTGACTGTGTTAATATTTTCGTTACCATTGGTTGATTTTCAAAGACCCAATTGGAAGTCGGCACAAGGTGTTTTACTCTAATATTTCAATGGACTAAATAATGGGCATATATTATATAGGTTTTATTAACGCACCTTTAACATATAATTCAAGATCTTAATGTAATTCTTTAATTACTCCTGTCCTATCTATGGTTCACGATAGTACCCAAAATATTATAAACAAGTTCGCATATTCGTTGGGTTAAAACTTTGGGTATTATTATCATATTTTAATTTGCAGATTATAATTTGCATTGTAAAACTTTTTAAATAATAATCATAACTAACAGAAGAAATAATTTTGTTGATCAACATTTGGGGTGTATTATTTTTGTCCTAAATTTATCGAGAACACTTCTTTCCTAGAGAGAGAGGGGACAATGGACTGGTTATTAAACAAGTCCCTAAACCCTTATAATAAAGTTTTCTTATAACTTTGGGGACTATAGTAAATTTTGATTGTTTGATTCAATAAGTTGAGTATTTAAACGTTTTAACCACTAATTTTAATCTACAGAAGAGGTGATAATGTGTATCATCATTGGGGTTGCATATTTATTTATCGGCCATTGTCTTATCCCTTTAAATCCCTGCTTCTTTCCCTTTATTTAAACTGCTATCGCTTACCTTGGGATTTAAATATCCATTTATGATAAATTTTGTTTTATTAAATACCTGATTGTACCATCCATGTATTC
>LS055547.1:0-15170 GCA_900241095.1 Acartia tonsa | reverse complement strand
CCCCCCCCCCCCCCCCCCCCCCCCCCCCCCCCCCCCCCCCCCCCCCCCCCCCCCCCCCCCCCCCCCCCCCCCTCGTGGTAAATAATCTCAATAGGACACTGCCCAATATTGTTGTTCTTAAGTGTTTGTGCCATATCTCAATATATTCATTTCACTTGTTTGTCATAAAAGGACACTCCACCTTTTCTTTTTTGATCACTTTTAAGATTAAATAAAGGTAAAGTAACACAACAACGCAGTACGAACAAATTTTAATCTACTGGGATAGCTTTCCATATAATAATTTGTAGTATACGTACATTAATTTATCGCCCAAAAAAATTGACGAAGACTCGAACTATCTTTGACTTCGCCACATCGCTTTTTACTTATAATTACACAATTTAACCTCATTTTTGAGTGCTAATTATATCCTTATCCACTACTTTTCTATTTTTAAAAAAAAAGTTTAGAAAGTTGAAGTTTCTCTTGATATTTTTGTTGAGCAAGCATATTGTATCACTGTACCACTGGCCGATAACAAGCCACTTGACCATACGTTTCTGAAAAACAACAAAATAATTCATGGAAAAAACTCTTTAAATAATTTCGATGCGTCCAATTATTTAATAATGAAATAAAATATGTTAAAGCACTTGGGCCTGATATAACCGCTGTTATCTTAATATATTACTTTTCAGAGAAAATTGAAAATTAGCCATGCTATTTCACACGTAATTTTAACTATTGGTGAACTAAATAATCGCGACAGAACTCTATTTGAATAGAATTTTATCAGCAACACCTCAAGCTAAGCAACCAGATGAATAAAAATCATGTTACATTGTCAGAACATAAAACAAAATTAACAAAGGAATTTCTAGCATTGCATACATATGAATATATTATTGTCATAAATTAGAATTAGGTTTTACATATATTTGTGAATTTATTTTAACAAACAAGGATAAAAGCAATAATCAAAGCGAAGCTAAGATAATTATTCCTTATTATAGGCACCCCTTTAACATTTTATTTGGGATACCTTCCTTTAATTTTTTCCACCTTCGTGTCATATATGACACAATAGGTAAACTAAATGGAAATGTTTTTTTAGGAAGTACTAATTCCTGCTTCTTAAACTGCTAATCCCACTTAGAGGTAGATAGCACCTTAACCTAACCTATTTGGTATAAGTGTAAATAAGTAAATAAATTAATAAATTAATAAATAAGTGTAATTTTTGGAATACCGATAAAGGCATACATATTTTGAATGTACTTAGACGAGAAAAAAATAAATATATGCTGTAAGTGTTTTTAAGGCAATGAGGCATAATTTTCAATAGTTGATAGATGAAAACATTGATAAAATAGTTTTATAATATAAATCTTACATGTCACACTATATAAAGGAGAGAGATAGAAATTCTGAGGAATAAATATATAAAAAATTAATCAACAATAAAGCTAAAGTTATAAATCAACAATTTTGATAATTAATATTTTTTAAGTATCAGGATATTTGTTTTGTCTGTTTGTTTGTTTGTTCCGAATGATCTTTTACCGCTGAACCGATTTGGTTCTCCTTTACAGGGTAGCTTTTCATAGGTCCTAAGGAGGTTTATAACTATTTTGGTGGAGAGTACCACCACCCTCCCAAGAGAAATCGCCCCTAGAAAAAATTCCTCCCCCTCCTCAAGTGCCCCTAGTGGCCTCTAGGGGCGTATCCGCTAGTATAACAAAAATTACACCGTTTTAGGGTCACTCTTCCGTTTGTCCACTCCGACGTTTGGGACTCCTGCGTTTGTCCTGGAACCCTTTTTAGCTTTGTTCAAAATAAAACTATTGTAACTTTCTATTTTTTTCCTTTGATTCATAATTATATATATTAGGCTAACTGTCCCGGACGTACATACCTTAAAAACTATTTATTTTTTCTTACAACAAGTCCCTCTCCGTGATATGACATAAGGGTGCCATCAGATAACTTAGCACACAAACAACAATTTTCAAAATATTATTATCATCTTGTTTTCAACTAAACGATTGTGAGTGCTTGCAATTTCTTAAAATGTATTTCTGATGTTAAGTAAGGTCAGAAACTTTCCGTAGTGATAGGGCACCCCGTAGGAGACATATTTTTTTTCTTTTAATTATTAAACGGAGAGGGAGGGGTAGTGAGTGTTCTAAAAGTAGGTTTAAATGATGCACTAGAAATACGATTGAAATCTATTTGGTCATTTTATGTATGCGTAGCTATAAAAGATTAAATGGTATTTGTTTTGGATGAACTGAAATTTGATGGCCGAATGTGTACGCAGTTTCCTCGGTGTTTCCTCACCCTATCTCAATATTTACTACTAGCTAAAAACTTCAAACTTCCAAAAAAATTAATGTATAAACGATTTATACATTTAAAAACAGATTTTTATGGAAAAAAGATACAGCCTATATAGCCAAAATGTATCTTTATCTTCTATTTAAGAAAATTATCGACATGTTTTTTTGCAAAATTGTTGGCGGATTTCTTTGTGAAATATGATATAAAAAATTTATTAGTAAATCAATCGTTTTCTATTCATTTAATGCCGAAAACTATTTTAGTTTTTACGAGTTTAATTTATTTTCATTTTTATATGAACACCTAAAATAATAAAGGTAGTTATAGTTACACATAACAAGTCCAACCTCTTTTCTTCCTTCAATCTTTTATAAAGTGTGGGTTAAGAACTACCAGATTTCAGTTTTTACAAATTACAATATCCTAAAAAAAAAAAAGGAAACAGCATAAAGTGCCTCAAAAAAATGACCAATGATAGGCCAGTATACATTATAATTGACCAATGGTGAAATTTATACTCGCCTCTCATTAGTCATTTTATAGTATGACGTAATTTTTTTTGGATGCACTTTACGCTGTTTCAATAAAAGTAATTTAAATGCCAAAATAATTAGTACATTTACATATTCCTGCAAATGAAAATCAAAAGACCAAAATAAGCTAAAATTTTATTTAAGTTAAAACATTGACTGATATTAAATAAAACTGACATTAAAAATTTAAAATTAAATGGCTGACATCATTTAAAAGATGAAAATATGTTTAAAATTAGACATTTTAATAAAAATCAAAATAAAAATGTAAAACTGTAAAATAACTTTATATTGAAATGATAAATGCACAACTTTGCTAAGATTTTCCCAACCCCTCTTGTAAATATATGTCATTTAGGTATTCATATCCTACAGAGAGAGCCAAAAGACAGACGGAGGGGGCTAGTATTCTAATAAATAAAGTAACTTGATGTGTGTACAGTAAGATCTCGAAAATAGCTGGACTAATTGTTAATTAATTTCAGAACTTTGAGAAGTTCTAACCAGGCTTGTCTATGCGTTTTAAACTGGAATATTTTAAAGCAAACTGTATTGTTCTTTTTTTGCATATTATTGTTCAATTAAATACAAAATTGTTATTAAATTACCTTAAGCATTATAGAAATTTATTTTTTTTTCAAGGAAAAGTTTTGCAAGTGTTCTAATCATACCATTGTCGTTTATGAATATCCCGTTTCGTCAACATTTCTTCAGTTTAATTGTCCCTCTCCCTGTGAATGTTAAGGAATTTTGTCAATAATTGCTTTGCCTTAATGCTTAACCCTTTACATTTTTACAATAACCTATCACCTCCTATTACGAGGGGTATTGTGCCAACCCCCCTATAAGTAACCACCCTTTAGAAAACACGCTTTAATTTTAAACAGGGTTACATGAATAAGCAAATTGTGTAGAAGTAATGCTGCATTAATTTACCAGCTGCTACGGCCCTAGAGGCTTCATGGGGCCCTGCATGGAAGATAGTGTGATATAATAATTGATTCTTTCCTGCATTTTCAATTATTTAATATAGTCTGATTTTATATTAATTATTATGAAGCTAAAACACTGGAGTTTAAATTGAAATTAAATTAAGTGAAATTAGAATAAAAAGAACAAAAATTTAAATTTTGGGCAATTCTAAGATTATTTTCTGTCATAAGTCAATAAACGTGGAAATAAAATTCATGTTAAAAGTAAATGTGTTTACATGTTTAAAAGTTGTTCACACGACCGTAATGTCACACGCTTGCTATAGAGTATCTTTGATACTAAAATGAAAAAGGCCAACTAAAAAAAATGTATATACTTATGCTTACCTTATTGACTGTTATTGATGTATAACAAAAAGTAAACTTGAAAGCCTTCTAAATACCTTTCTCTATTTTATTTCTTGATTCAAATCTTTTCGAGTATGTGTTTGTTTGTTTGTTTGTGTTGACTACTGTCAGACTTTGCTATTATGTGCAGCAGTGATAATAGCTTCACTCATATCGTTTCACTAGAAAGAGGAGGCTGAAAATAACCTAAAACCAGCCCACCAATTATATCTTAAAAAGAATAGCTTAAGAACAAGTCCTATAAAAACAAAACCAAGAAATGGAGAACTTAATCAGTTGCGTGTATAACAGATTTTGACAGTAAGTTAATACACAATTATGTAAAAAGGATATATGTATGTACTATGTATATCCTTTCTCTAAGAAGACAAGCTACTGATAAATTAATCTTTCATGATTATTCCTATGGTGGTCACAGAAATGTAAAGTCTACAAAAATGCACCAAGATGTGTAACTACTTACCATAACTTTTAAAAAGTATGTAAATTGTTTTACATTTTTACACGAAATATGTTACAGGATGTTTTACAAAAGATGATAATGTTTTTTTCTTCATTATTTAGATATATCTCTTTTTCAGTTAATGGTTTTCATTTGTTTTAAAAGTCAAGCTGTTTCTTGATACTCTGCAACCTCTAGACAGTTTTATAAGTGTATGGAAATGCTATAAGCATAGAAAATTTTTTCTTTTATCTATTTGAGGTATTAAACGTAACATATATTTATGTTCAGATACCCTAATCTCACGAAAAATTAGAAATAATATAAATAAATAAGAAAATGTAATATTAAAGTAATCTATTTACTATGTCGAAATTATTAGATGTCTTTAAATAAAAATGAATGCAATAAGAGACAGGTATCGTACAGAACTTTTTATATGTTTGTAAAAATGGTTTTACTTTTAGCTGTTCTGAAGAACGAAATCCGCCTGCGGTTAGCGAGCTCTTTCGGTACATTTAGACATATAATCATCATATAAGAGTATTTTCAAAGCGAAGCTTTTCTATAATTAGGGTCGGTCCGTCCGATTTTTGAAGGACTGATTCCTATTACAATAAGGTACAATATTATAAGCGAAGCATCTCTATAACCAAGTCCTAAAAATGTCAGTATGTCCTTAAATTCTGTATTAATTCTGTATTTAAGAAGCTTACGTATAATTTTTTGTCAAAACATCTATTTATATTTTGTATATTCAGTTCTGACACTCTACAAGAGTTAATGTTCGTGTTTTATACTGTTTGATAGCTTCGCTTTTATGGATATTGTCATCCTTGTTTAAAAAAATACTCGTTAGTTGCGCTTAGTGTTTCTAATCCTTATCTCATAAAGTTAATCCTGAGACACTTAGGAATTTTTAAAAGTGCTTTACCTAACACCGAGGATTTAGAAACTAAATTATTGTAAAATCACTGTAGAAATTAGATGCACGATATTTTACTTTGGCCATTAATATAACTCAGCGCACGCTAATTTGAGCAAATACAGGAGAAAATTAAACAATAAGGATGACAAAAGCGAACCTCTAAAACAGAAGGTCAAACAAACAATAACACTTGTAGAGTGTCATAACTGAATACAAATGTAAAGTTGAAACAAAATTGTATGTAAATTTGTTGGAAAACATATTAAATATTGTTTTAGGACATTTTAGAACAACCTTATCATCCCACAATTTTTAATATATCAACAAAAACTGACTCTGATGCATATAAAAAAGACTATAAATAAAGCAATATTTAGTAATTGAAAATGCATATATCTATCTCTTCTCAAAAAACTAATAAATAGATCAATCTTTTTGTTTGCCTATGCAGTCTATATCTCAAGGATAAAGTAATATGTAAACTGTTGAAAAGTAAAAACAATTCTTTCAAAATTAAATAAATACTGCTCGGGGACCGCAGCAACAATCAGCGGCAAGGGTCAACTGTCAAGTTTAAATTCTATTCTTTTCTATTAAAATTTGATTTTTTTACATCTTATATTTTCTTATTAATTATTCCTTCATTTATAACATTTCTATTTCTACATTTCTTTCTTTCTTTCTAATCTTTTCTCATCTAATTAAAATTTACCATAAAAGGTGCCATCATAACCTCCCCCCCCCTCTCTTTCCCTACCCTATTAGCATACAGTGATACTTTATTAGAATTTTAAAATGATAATTTCTTACTCTATCTCTCAGTAAGAAACAGCTCAACAAAACATAATTTTCTCGGCTGCTTTTGAAGGTAAATGTTCAAAATTTAGTATCAAAGATTCTCCCATTTATAACAAATTAGCATCTGCTCTACTCACTTTGTTAATCCTTGTCTAAAAAACTGCAGACGTGTTTAAGAATAAATTATTAATTTGTCTGTCCAATAAAAAGTAAAAAAACTCCACTGTGCCCAATTTCATAAGTTCATGCATATGGAAAATCCGTTAACAGCGACAAGTATTCTGAAAGAAATTGATTTAAGTAATTCACTTGGCTGATGGTTAAGATAGTTAAAACATTTTGTGGGAGGGTATCTCCCCCCTCCAAAGAAAAATCTCCCTCACCCCCTCCCCCAAAAAAAATAAAACCAACCCCCCTAAAAAATTAATTGAAAATTTTAAGTTGTACCCCTAGAGTCTTAGTTTTATTTATTGTTGACTTACTTGTTATGTTATGAATGTTGTTAAAACTAGTTAATGTCAAATGTCTGATGTCTTGTTCTAATATTCATTTTGTTTTATTAAATAAAGCGCCCTCACAGTGAAGATATGGGTATAACGGCCTAAAATTGAATTAGAAAAATGAGATTTTTTTAGCCGGCGGCTTTTTAAATATCATCAAAACCAAAAAGAAGATGTATGTCAAAGATTTTGTACAAAAAAGTTGGAAGAAAAAGTGTCTTAAAAATCAGCCATATGACGTCATAAAAATGAGGCAAAAGTGGAGACGTTGAAAAAAAAACCAAAAAGAGATGGATAATTCCTTATGGCTGTCAAATGGCTGTTTTTTAGAGACACTTAGTAAAGCTTATACTACTGATATGTAGAGCTAGGACATTTGGAAAAGAAAAGATTAAGGAATTAACCTTGCAGGAGCCTGAATACTAATACCTGATGCTTACCTAACCAGTAACCATTAACACAAATAACCCTTTAAGATTTCCAAAACTCCTTGGGCGCTAGAGTTGACTGAAAAATGTAATAGGACTATAATTTTTAAACTTCTTAGTGTAAAGTCCTTGGTCAAAAGTTTAAATATACACTTTTTGCGAGTTTTTTTGTTTGTTAAAAAATTTAAACTATTTTAAATAGAGATGTTTCAATTCGTAACGCATCTACTTAGATTTAAAATTTTCAAATTTTCTCTGCTACAAGTTAAAATATTTCTTAATTTAATTTAATACATGATAGGATCATCCATTATTGGTCATTTAAAATATATACTGGCCTTCCATTGGTTATTTAGTCTGTGTATTGGCCTATCATTGGTCATTTGTACTGTATGACGTCATTTTTTACAGAAATAAAGAGCTTCATAGGTTACATAATATTGATATGCAATTATGAGAGCTTAATTCTCTGATATATGCGCAGCTGAAAAGTTAAAAAAAACATGCCTACAAATTATTTACTAGTTATTATGTTAATTAACAGTAAACAATAATAGATACTTTTCCTCAAAGTGCCTAGAAAGCAATCCCCCACACCTTCGTTTTTAGAATGAATTGAAAATAAGGGAGGTGTATTATTTTTAGTTTTGTGTAACAACTGAAGGTGCCCTAACTTAACCTGACAAACAGTTGAAAAAAAACACCGAAAACTTCCTTTCTCCCTGTATTTAATTTTTTTTCAAAAATAAGTTAAAGGAGGGGGGGGGGTTGCACGACTAGGTACTTTGAGAGAAACCACCCAATAATCAGAATTAAATCTTAGTTAATTACCCAAATTCCATGTGAAAACTTAAAAAGTATGAAAGATATGTTTATGAGAAACTTTTAATGACAAACATTAATGCTTAAATGGACACTCTCTTTTTTAAAAACTTATTTCTGTAATTTTACTAGCTTATTTTCATATGAGGCATAATTTTCTCATTTTGTAACATTTTCTTGGAAACCTTCTAGCATATTAAGAAAGCTTTTTGTTGTTTCTGGCTAGCTTTTAAGCTATTTTCCAGTCTGCTCAGAAAATAACCTAAGGATGTATTATCATTTCTTATACTAGTATACATACCCGTTTAAATACTTACAGACTGGTACTAACATACTGTTAACTATTCATTGAAATTTTTTTTATGGTCACTGGTTTTTTTACCAATGAACCGTACTTTGTTTAACAACGATGATATATGTATTATTTAGATAAAATTACAAATTTGTTTAAGTCTTTAGTATCCTTTGGATACTTATATGATTAAGTGTTTTTCTATACAAATGTTTCCATTTAACCGCAAAATTACTTTAAACAACATTTTAAAAAGATATGAAATAAAAATAAATTAAAAAAATTCGCAATCCTAAACATAAAAAAACAGTGAAGTACATATTTACAGATTATTTTTTGTTTGAATTTCCATTTCAATTTTTCTCCCCATCAGTTTTAAAGAAACACCTGAATGTATATAAGCACAACAACTCTATAATACCCGCATGCTGGTATCTACTTTAAAATCTATCTTCTAGTTACATTCAAGGAAAAGGGAAAGTTATTAATCAATATGAACTTTTTAAAATTTGTATAATTCATCCTATAATTATAATATGAAGTAGTAAACTTTTTTGTCTATAGCTAAGGATCTCGTTAACCAATGAACCGATATGTTTCTCCTTTACAAGGAAGCTTCCTATAGGTCCAGGGAAGGTTTAAAATTATTTTGGGAGAGGGTATATTCTAACTTCATTGCCCCTAAAGGCTTCTATGAACATAGCTTTAAGTGTAACACATAGGAATAATCTGAGAAGCATAGCAACTCCATAGCCTATAAATGTTGCTATTCTATAGTGTTTTGCATTTATTCTTTGAGGAAAAGTTAACTTATCTGCCATAGACCTAATTATATTTACCTGATTAAAGTTTTTCAGCATCCCTCGCCCCAACCCCGACCCACTAGCATTGTCCCACCCACTTGAACCCTTTTGGGGGCCTCCTGCTGTGTTCCAACCCCCTTCCTATTTACTCATTTTCATGGAAATCGTGGCTTTTATATAATAGCCTTATGAGTATTTTACAACTTTAAGCATGTTTGTCAACTTGCAGTTTATTAGGATTGTCATATATTTCGAAAGCCATTATCTAGACAGTGATCGGAAAATGGACGAGAAATTTATCTCACTCACAATAATCAAATATGAATTTCTGATTTGTCAGCATACAAACCTTTTATATGTGAAAGAAAAAGTTTTATGTCAATAAAATATCCTTACCATTGCATTGTCTAATCTATTTAATGAAATAGGAAGATTTTTTGGTTTAAAAAACATATTATCCGTTTAACGTAACATTTATCCTTTTTTGAGTTGTGTTACTAAACTTTACGTACATATGTGGTCAAATTCATCCTTGTTATTTTCATAATAAAGCCCATAAAATGCTTGTATACCTATAATGTGTTTGGTTAAAGCCAGAAGCAAGGAGAATTTAAAGATTTCCCTAGATAATATCAATCTGAGGTGGGTTCTGGTTATTGATAATTTCTTTTGTGCTTTTGAAATAAAATGAAGACGAAGAAAGTCTCTCAAAAAATCAGTCCATCTCATTTTTAGAAGTTTTCTTTCCCACTCCTCCTCTCCTCATCCCTAATATTTATGACGTCATTGAGGGACTTTCTTCGTCTTCAATAAAATTTATATTGATAATTAGAAAACAGCAATAAGAATATTTTATTTTTTAGGCTAGATAATAGAGATCTTAAAGAACGTAAAAAAGAAACCTTACTAAGTTACTAATTTATATGGTATGCTTTAATATCATAATAAAACAAATACAGTGTTCATTAAAATATTAAAAGATACTTCGTTAACAAATTAGAAATTGGGCTATTTTAATCGCTAAACTGCTGATAAATACATTGCATGTAACAAGGACAGTTATATCCATAAGAAGCTAAGAACCTAACGTAGTTTAAATAATATTAGAAGGCTATTGTTTAATAGCTATTGTTAATATTATGCAAATATTTGCATTAGTACGATAATTTAGCAATAGAATATGTTGAATTTCCGAATCTCTAAATTAATATTAGTGGATGGTAGGAGGGGTAGGTTTTCATGTGTTATTTTTTTCCTGCCTCAGGCTAGGTTAGGATTGGTTATATTAAGTGCAGAATGCTCACAAGATACTTTAAGGGAAACCACCAACAGAATTTAACGATCTAATAACGATACTTCATTGTAACGTGAATGAGTTGTTGGACTCACATAATCTAGTTATAGAATAGCTACTCTCATTAAAACAAGGCAAAAAGGTTTCAAAGATAAGAACACGTTTTCTAGGCTTTTTATTTAACTTTTTTTCAGTGAAAGTTGAAAAGTGGTTTTAAAAGCTGTTAAAGATTCTATCTACACATCAAATTTTTGCCTTAGAAGATCTGTAACTGGTAGTGAGATACTACGGTTAAAAAAAGACTACAGACTAGCTTTATGCAAATGCGCTAAATACGCTAAATGTGTATCCTATATGTTTTTTTGCCCCTTACATCATGCATAGACTTGCGCAAAAGTAGATCAAAAGGAACACAGTGAAGAAACAATCTGACCATATTATTATATAAAAGTGACTTTATTTTTTTCATTAGGGCAGTTTTTTTTCATTTTATTTAATAACCTACACGGCAAGGCGAGGCTGCGGTCAGGGTATTGAGACAACCAACTCTTTGATAGCATGATCTTTGTCTGGAAGATCGAACTGTGCATGGCAATGAGTTGCGCCTGACCAAGGCATTCCCCCAATTATTGACACGCACATTACGTAGCAACAGTAGGTACCGTTTTTTTACGACATTAGTTATGACATGGTTTTGAGAGATTTGAACATATCACCAGCGACAAATTGATGCGCTACTTGTTGAGCCACGGTCATGGGTCTCGTCCATTTAATAAGTAAACAGTTGATTTTCTAAATTTAAAGTATAAAGTTGGACGGATTATTGTTGGAATTCATTGTAGATTTTTCTCCCATTGACCTATATTTGTAAACATTTTATATCAACGGGATCTATCAATAAATGATTATCTTTTTAATTTGGCACTATTTAATAATCAACTAAAAATACTCATATCTATCAAAATGATAAGATTTCAAACAAATATAAATAAAATAGATGTATGACCGTAGGCTGCCAATCAGATACAATTTTCGTTCATTCGTGAGATGAAGTTTCCAGCAAACAAACTTTTTAAATTATACGGAGACTGTATAAGACGATACAAATTTCCCCAATCAAGGCTTTTTTTCAAAGAAATTCAATTAATGCCATAAAATAATTTTTAAAAAGCGTTTTTGTACCAAAATGTGAACAATTTCTAACCAATAATATGGTGGAATTGTTCCTACACTGTGTTACCATTGATCCAATCAAATTAGTGACTCTCTAGACTTTCTATATTTATTTTAGATAAGGATTTAATTTTGATTATCAACTTTTTGATAAGGCAAACACTTTATGACTAGGAATTGTCTCTATATGTGTCAATCCAACTATCTTATGGACTTACAAAGCTGCCAAAGTCTATCAACGCCTATCGACTTGTATAAACAAACTATAAATATTGTTGAAAGCGTCCGTAACGGTTATCTATTATCCTTAATTTCTTAGAATGTTAGAATTGTCCTAACTACTTAAAACTTTGCAAGATGATTCCTTAAATAGTACACTTTAGAAAGCGTAGCAACTCTGTTATAGTTACTAGAATGTCCGTAAGTCCATTCAAAGCATGTTGATTTTTAACCTTCATGACAACAAGGTAAAATGTTATAAGCGAGGCATCTCTATAATTAAGTCCTAAAAATGTATGTATGTCTTTAAACAGTGTCTTTAATCTAAGCAGTTTTTTAAACGATTTTACTTACAATTTTGTTCAGATTTTTATATATGTAGATATTTTTCTTAATAAGTTTTAACACCTACAAGTGTTAATGTTCGTCTGTCCTACCCTCATCCTACCGTCATCCTTGTTTTAAATATATTGATTAAAGTTTTGCTGTAAAGTCATAATAAAAATATCCATAGCCTATAACTGTTATTAACAAAATATCAATATTGTTATCTTATAACGCAACTTAAAAAAAAAAATTATTCTAAAAACATAATGATATGGATTTTGATAACCTAAACAGACAGACAAACAAACATTTTAACACCTTTATATCTTTGTTTGAAATCGATATATCTACCATGTAAGTTATGGTACAATATGTAAATTAAATTTTCTTTGTAAAATTTCATAGATTATCCAGAAAATTTTTCGATGATTCTATTCTCAAAAAAAAATTGGCTGAATAATTTGCGTACAGACAAAAGGCGAAATTTATGTGCAATTTCAATTTCATAGTAAAGATACCCTGGGGTTGCGAATTTAGAAAATGTTAATAAAAAGTTTATACATACTTATCATATTTAATTAGTATTTTTAATGCATAAAGAATATGTAAATTAATGTATAAAGGTTTATTTTAAAGTAAAGATAATTCAATTTTAGTTAATAATATGTGACTTAGACGTATAGCGGACAGACGGATAGTTCAATGGATGTAGAATATACGTGGATATTATGACAGAGGGGGAAAATGTCGTCAATTTAGGTTGCTGACATGGAACTAGTTTATTGGTCAGATCGTTCGTCCAGTAGGACGGAAGGTCATGGGGAAAATCGTTATTTTAGCCCGGTGTGTGATTCACTTTATTAGAGAACATGAAAATCTGGTGTAAGATCTAAGTAAGAATATATCCATTGATATGCCATAGTATGAGTAGATATTAAACATAAATTGTCAGTAAATTACTTTATTTTCTATTGAATTGTTTAATTCCTTACGGTTGCCGCCCTTATTGGGAAAGATAGTTTATGTAAATAAGTTAAAATTAATACGTGCTTCGCGCGCCAATTATGCTTGCGTCGGGAGAGCACCGTAAGAAATATTATTTTGAATATTCAAGGTTATTTATTGGAGGTACGCCATACATCTCTTAGAAGAACTAGGCATCAATTTGAATTGGATATTAAATTTTTAGAGTATAAGAAAAAGTTTTGTCATGTTTTGGTGGGATTTCCAAAGGTTTTTTTAATAGTGTTTCAAAAGAACTAAGATGGATGTATAATGTGTAAGTCTGACTGTATATTTTGGATTTATTCTTATATAAAAGTAACAGGATGTCTATCTGTGTGTATTAAAAGATATTGCTAACCGCTAAACCTATATGATTCCTTTTCAGTAGGGCTTCTCATAGATCATGAGAAAAATACCATCCCTCATCCCTAGAGGCTTTTTTGGTTTATATACTCAAATTGTATTTTTCATGTGTTTATTTAAGATCCCTCTAAGCTATTTTTAAAGATGGGGATTCAAACAATTGTTTATGTTGTAGAACCATGGGTAAACCTTGTTTTTTAAAACCTTGTAACAACGTCATGAATATATTCTAATATTTTATGTTTGAATTACTAGGCGGCTATTTGGTTAGTCAATGATGGGCGAGCTCCACATTTCTCATTATAAACAGTTCTTTAAAAAAGTAGCAGGTTGTCTTTCTGTCTGTGTTTATAACAGTTCGTGTACTGATTGCAAATATATTGATTCCTTTACATCGAATCTTCTTTTAGGTTCATGAAAGGTTTTAAAACTATTTTGGGAAAAAATTAACTCCCATGGAAACCCCTGTCTCCAAAAGAGGTATTTTTACATTCTCATTAAAATTGACATTTTTCTTCTTTTCACTAAAAACTTAATTTTCCAAAAAAGTGTGTATTACAAGATATCCGCCCTTCCGTTTAAAGATATTGAAAATTGGGCCTTTCATAATATGTATAAAGTATCGGTATTGGACAAAATAAGAATTTAAATCATTTGTTAATACAAAAACAAAATAGATAGGTATCCAGCCCCTCCCCCCCCCCTGTTAAAACTAAGGAGGGTGGATACACTCACTTGAAAAATGGTCTGCCTCATACATCCCCTAAAACAGCCAAGGGCAGCCAAGGCAAAAAAAGTATGAACCCCTTAGATTTAAGAAGGATTTGAAAAAAATTTGGAATCAATGGGGGAATAAAAAATTTCCTTATGAAAGCCACTAAGTCGGAGAGACGCAAAAAACATATATACAGGCATTTTAAATATCAACATGATTAAAAGTGACACAGCCACTCTATAACTATTTTATGTGTCTAAGCCATAACAATTGCATTAATTGGTTTACAAAGTTCGGTAATCTTTAAGTAATACATTAGACTCCCATTTTGTATGCTCGTATGTATTTATAGAAGCACAATAAATAAATGAATGCATAAATAATTTTTCAGACGCATTTTACTGTTTTACACATTTCTCATATTTTCATTTATTTTAGCGAAACTTTTGTACATGACGATTCTTGTATGTATGTGCATAGTAATGAACAAAGTTTAGTGAAGGTAAAGTTCAAGATAATATTTTCTATTATTTTCTTGTTAGGTCACTAGTTACATTATTTTATGCTGCAGACAAAGCTTCTCTATAACTTACTCTGTTCGTATGTCTGTAATGTAGATTTCATGTAATTGTGTGTACACTGTACATTACCAGGGAACTTGGACTGCTTATTACACTAGTCCCCAAAATTTTAGAATACTGAGCTGGATCTTTAAATAATTTTTGTGGTGAGTAAGATCGGAGTGAGCCGTATTTCAGCCAATCACAGCGCGGCATTTCATAAAATGCTGTGCTCTCATTGGTGGAAAGTTGGCTCACCCCGATCTGGCTCACCACTAAAATGATTTAAAGATCCAGCTCTGTTTT
>LS055546.1:0-10206 GCA_900241095.1 Acartia tonsa | reverse complement strand
AAATTAACCTTCTAACGATTGCGCTTTTCCCCCCCCGCTGGGGCCCTACAGTTGCGCCCCCACCTATGGAGGGGTGCCCCCCCCCCCCCCCCGATAATGTTAACCTTAGTTTTAATAAGAAAACGTTTTTTTTGCCTAGATATTTTATAAACTTACCGATTCCTTCGTTGAGAAACTACATTGTAAAGGAGAACAATTTCGGTTTAACGGTTAGCGAGATTCTTAAGTACACACAGACAGACAGACACAGACACCGAATTCCTATTTTCATTTTTTAAAGCAAAGCTTTTCTATAATTAGGGTCGGACCTTCCGTCCGTCCGTTACAGTTAACTCTTTTCGTTAATTTAAACAGGTTAGAATTGTCCTATCGATTTAAAACTTTGCATGCTGATTCCTGTACCAGTTAGGTACGACTTAGAAAGCGTAGCAACTCTATAATTATTACCAGAAAGTCCGTACGTCCATTTTAAACATGCTGATTTTTTACTTTATTGACAACAAATTTTTAGATGTTAAATACTGATTCCTATTACAACAAGGTATAGTGTTATCAGCGAAGCATCTCTATAATCAAGTCCTTAAACAGAAAAATGTATTTAATCAGTTTTGCAACAAATTTACTTACAATTTTGTATAGACATATTATATTCAGTTTGTTTAGTTCTTAATGTGTTAATGTTCGTTTGTCCTTCCATTTCAGAGCTTCGCTTTTATGGATGTTGTAATCCTTGTTAAATAGAATTATGAGAGAATTAGTACCTTTATTCCTTGTTATTAAAAAAAAACAATATATTTTTACTCTATGTGACCTACAGAGTATCATCCCTTCTTTAACTAACCTTACCAAAAATAAAGCATCAAAAGTATCTTACTTTTTTTTTACAAAAATTAAGTTTTTCATCAATTTACGATATTCGGGAAACCGCCGAATCGTCATGTCGGTTTTAAACTTAGCCTAAGGATTGCAGTAACAAAAGTAGCAATTAAAAAAAAATATCAACATGATTTAGAAATGCTTCTTCCCTTGACCCTGACACATATGTGAAATGTAGATTTGAATTATTATATCTGCATTACCTGCAGTACGTAAATTTTACATTTATATTATGATATATAAGGTGGAAGGAATTTTAATGTTAGAGGGAGATCTGACATCTGTGATTGGTGGATTGAAAATTATCTTCGCATTGATAGGAGAAGCTTAAGTGTCGCACATCATACAACCAATTAGAGCGCAGGTAGTTTCCAATCCACCTATCATATTGATAAAAATTTATGAAATTAAATTGTATTTCCGCTTTTAGATAAAGAATTATACAAAAAACGAATTTTATAAAAAATCCTTAAAATTTGATGCAGATTTAAAATCTCCCTCTAACATTAAAATTCCTTCAAACTTATATATCCTAATGTAATACTTCTTTTTTAACCTTTAATATACTATTCAAACAGAGTTTTATATGCACTTTATATTTTTACTAGCCGGTCTTTGAGGTTGGGGGTTGGGGGAGGGGAAAGTCGAGCACCCGCTTTCGATTGTAGATTTTAAAAGAAATAAAATCGGCACCCCTGAAGGAAGGGAAATCCAGCATGTCATACGGGGGATTTTTCTTGGGAAGGTGGTGGTATCCTCCCCCAAAATAGATATATACGATCCGAGGACATGTAAGAAACTGCATTGTAAAGGATTCTGCAGTTAACGATAACATCAGGTTCTGACAGACAGACAGACACATACACAAACAAACATTTAAAGAGTTTAATTTGTGTCTTTGCCCTTACACTAAAAGATAAGAAGCAGCTGTTTCAAAAATAAATTTTTCAGTTGTTTTTGCATGATATTCTTAGTGGTTAATCATTTCAATAAAAAACAACAATAAACTCAAACAAATTTTTCAAAAAAAAAAATTAAGTTAAAATTTAGTTAAAAACGATTCATAGTATTTTTTATGTTTCTAACTTCAATCTAAAGTATGACGTTCTTAAAAATCTATAATAATCCAGAAACTGATAATTCTTAAATATCAATGTTCGAATTTTAATTTTGCTGATTTATATTTCCTAAAATATTTAGTGAACAGAAATCTTAATTTATGTAAAACATTTTCGTGCACAGCAATTTGCAAGGAAGGTGTAAAGCTATTAGGGGATAAAAAAGGGTAGGTAGGTCTTCCCAATTTGAATTTTTTTTTTTTGGGGGGGGGGTTGAAAATCCCTTACATGCTACTGATTTAAAATATCATCATATTTGTATGTCCCTAAATATCTAGTACACAGCTGGACTGATTGTTTAATTATTTTCAGAAAGATTTTAACTCCCTCCTTCTGAAAAAGTACTGACAAAATAATCCCAAAACTCTAAAGTTTATTTTAAGGACAGTATTTTTAGAGATTATATAAAACTACTTTATTTCAGCATTTTATCAACATTATGACTGCAGATAACTATATGTAACAGAATGTTTATTTATGTACATACAGGGTGCGGCACATAAATCGAGACAAATTCTAATTTCTAAATAAATGAACATAAAATCGTCAATTTTAAAGATTTTATTGAATTTTAAAAACTGAGAGGCAGAATATGTATATGACTATTAGATTATTCAAAAAAATGGACGCCAACCTCAATCACCGCCTCTCCCCGCCTCCTCAACCGCCGGCAGGTCCAGGTCAAAATGTGTACACTTCCATCTTCGTCAATAGATTTTTTTTGTGCTAAAAGGTCATTACCTTAGCTTTTTATAGTGGGGTTAAACGCCTGATTGGTCAAGTAGTTTTGAAGCTATGACAGTTTAAAAAGGTCTCGATTTATGTGTCGCACCCTGTATGTACTACCCCCCTCTCTCTCTCTCTCTCTCTTTCTCTATTTCTCTCTTTCTTTCTCTATTTCTCACTCTCTCTCTCTCTCTCTCTCTCTCTCTCTCTTTCTCTCTCTCTGTCTCTCTCACTCTCTCTTTCTCTGTCTCTTTCTCTCTCTGTCTCTTTCTGTTTCTCTCTCTCTCTCTCTGTCTCTCTCTCTTTCTCTCTTTCTGTCTCTTCATCTCTCTCTCTATCTCTCTCCCTTTCTTCTCACTCTTTCTCTCTGTCTGTCTGTCTGTCTCTCTCTCTCTCTCTGTCTCTCTTTTTCTCTCTTTCTGTCTCTCTTTCTCACTCTCTCTCTTTTTTTCTCTCTCTCTCCCTACCTCTTTTTCACTCTCTCTTTCACTCACTTTTTCACTCTCTATCTTTCTATCTATCTATCTCCCTATCTATCTATCTATCTATCTATCATTCTCTCTTTTTCTCTCTATTTTTCTCTTTTCTCTCACTCTCCTTTTACTCTATTATTATTCTTATCTTCGACCCTTTCTCTATTGTAGTATGTGTAGTATTCATACAAAAAAGCTTATAGATTTTTTTCTCTAAAGCTGCTTTTAACAGATCTATAGTATATAAAAGTATTCATACAAAAAAAGCTAATAGATTTTTGCTGTAAAAACTGCTTTAAACAGATCTATAGTATATAAAAGTATTCATACAAAAAACAGCTAATAAATTTTTGCTGTAAAAACTGCTTTAAACAGATCTATAGTATCTGTACATACAGATAACTACCTCCATTCCTTTTTCAATTACCTTATTCGTCTGCAACCAAATTATTTCCTGCTACTTGGCTGTGTTAATAGGTTGACCATTGGTTGATTTTCAATGACCCAATTGAAAGACGGTACAAGGACAGGGCGATGGGGGAGATACAGTTATTTAACCCGCTCTATTGATTTACTCTAATCTGATTTATATCAATTTTCTTTAAGCTCATAAAAATCAAACTTTTATCCAAGATAAGCATGATGATTCCTATAACTGTTAGCTATTATTTAGAAAGTGAAACGACTTTATAATAATTGCCAAAGAGTCCTTTAAAAACAAATTTTTCATATGGTAAATTATACTATACATATGATTTCTAAAAAAAATACTGATGTCTAGGTCGATTAAAAATATGTAATAAGCTATACAAATCTGTAATCTAGTATCAAATTGTAGGTATGTACATAATAAGCATTCTGTATTCCAATAATATTCGGATTTGAAGCTAAAATTGTTTATTTGCTGTTTTTCTATAACACTATGTATTTATTTATCTGACCATTTCTATATACATCCATCTCAGTAAAGATATTAGTGCTGTAGTTATTATGACCATAGTGTTACAGTAAAATATAAACATTGTATATCTAATAATTGCACTGTGATTTTATCGTTTCTACAAAACCTTAAAAATATCATAAGGATCTATCTCTGACCCTCAAATGCATTCTTATGTTTACCGGATTTTTTGGGACTGTGTTGCGTTAAAGCTAACTTTTAGAATTATGGTTGTTATCAATTGTTTTTTTTGTTAGTGGATTTTGTTGTCAAATTTTGGAAGATTTTTTATTTATATTTTAAACTTTTTACTTCTGAGATGTCGCATTAGGACGTTTGTCCCTTAGGTAGGTTTGTCGTATTAGGACGTTTGTCAAATTATGGAGTTTAGGACGTTTGTCACATTAGGACGTGTGTCGCATTAGGACGTTTGTCACATTATAAGGTTTAGGACGTTTGTCGCATTAGGATGTTTGTCGGTGTACCGATTAGATGACTTATAACTGAATACTATTCAATTGTTGTTATGCATACATTTTCTCATTCATTGACCCAAAAATTTTAGGTACTGTTATATAAGGTTTAATTTTGTTTGTTATTATAGGAGGAGCATATTAGTTTATCTTAATGATATGATAATTTTTTATTCACTTTCCTTTAATTCAGTTCTACACATAACAAAATTTTGGACTTCAATACATTTTCTAAAGCATGTTTTTATATAAACAATTCTACGAAGAAAAGTAATAAGTAATATTATGTTAAAGAGAAAAAATCCACCATATTTTGATAAGATATATAAACAAGATGTATCATCTTCTAGGACAGGAAAAACTAATAGAAAAAGAATTGTATAACATATGACTGCTTTCCAGAAGATTATTGCCTATATGAGTTTGAGGTATTGATATACTACAGTTGTATTTTATTACTAAGTGAATTTTAGACTTTTAGATCAAGAAATACTTTAAATAAATTAACTTTATATATTCTATACGGAAGAAGGCGTACAGAATCTATAAATATCGTTTTAGAAGCAACAATATTGGATAATTTAAAATGTGCGTCTGTCTGTCCGTCAGTCTGAAAAGCTTTAGGGACAATGTGCTTTTCTCGCTCCTATTTAATTTCTTGTCAACATTTCCTCAGCATTTTAAATACAAAAAAAACATCCAGAGCGTTCAGACTGCTTTTAAGCAGATTTTGGCTGCTCTTATCTATTTCTGCTAATTTCTATTTTCAAACATTATGAATGGATATTAAAATAATTTTGTAGTATGCTTATCTAAATTCCGAATGATCTATAATTTTGTATTGTATCATTTACATTATATTTTGTGTTGTTTTCATATTTACTGTAATATAACCTTTATTGGCTCAGACTACTTACATTTGATTATTTTCTTGGTTTTTTTAGGTTCCTCCAAAGATCGTGAAAATGTTGGAAAGGTATCAGAAATTATTTTGACCGTCCTATTTACGAACAAATCTATAAAAATCTAATAGTCCTCCATAGTTTTAAAGAAAGAAGCTTTTCTATAACTAGGGTCGGTCCGTCTGTCCGTTCGTCCTTGACGGAGAGCTTTTTTCGTTGTTTAGGCATGTTAGAATTGTCCTATCGATTTCAAACTTTGCATGGTAATTCCTGTAGAACTTAGTACGATTTAGAAAGCGTAGCAACGCTATAATCATGACCAGAATGTTTGTACGTCCATTTTAAACATGTTGATTTTTAAATTTTTTGTACAACCAGTCCTAAAAATGTAAGTATGTCCATAAACATTATCCTGTATAAAGAAGTTTTTTAACAAATTTACTCACAATTTTGCTTTGACTTCAATTAATTTATATTCTGATTAATCAGTTATGACACTATACAAGTGTTAATGTCCGTTTGTCCGTTTCAGAGCTTTACTTTTATAGATGTTGTTATCCTTGTTTAATTAGTGTAGCAATAGCTATAGTATACGTGAATATTGTGGGAGATTCTCGCAAACTATGATAAAAAGATTCTCCCAACTGACTGATATAACGATATCTCCCCACCTGACCATGGAGGATCGTATGGAACAATATCTGATCTGTATATTAGCAACCTAAATTAACGACAAAATTCCCCTTATATAATAATCTATATCCATTTTGCAGTCAAGAAATGACGAGAGAAAAAAAAACAGTGCTGTCATTTGTAAACCTAAAAACTTCAGAGGTTTATAAATAACATCTTGTTTGAGTGGTCCTGATTAAATATTCTAATTTATAACAGTTTGATATTAACAAAGCGTTTAATATACAAACTATATAGAATCAAAACAAAAACAAAAAACAAAACAGTCACATTTTGGAATTGCTTTTTAATTATTGAATCACTCTGTAACCATTTGATAATTATATTAAAATATAATATTCTACAAACGTTTTGATAGAAAGCATAGAAAAATTAATTTTTCGTTATTTTTGTAGTAATATGCATAAATATATTCAGAAAAAAAACTTTTAATATTATATCAAATGGATATTTTGGTAGAAATTGGAGAATTTGAGAAAAAAATTTAAAAATAACCAAAATTAAATAAAAATTAATAATAACTAGCACCTTCACTTCTTACTTCTATGAGCTATGTATTCGAAAAGTAAGTAAAGGAGGAAAATAGCCTAAAACCATCAAGATACCTATAAGAAGCTTCCATAAAATGGAGAACTTCATCGATTAAGTTGTTATCGGAATCTTAAGCTACAGACAAAAAAAAACTTACTACATTTCAAATAATCAAGATGAAAAAAAAACTATTTCAAATATGTGCATTTCTAAAGAACATGTCCTAACTTTTGTGATTTAAAAAAATGACTAGTCGGTGCTTTTAGTAAGTAGTAGAGGTAAATGATCCATAGAATTTAGATATGCAATCTTTTTTTTGTAGACCTCTTTAAGTTTGAAAAAAAAGTTAGGACACATTCTTTCATGAATCTTTACTAAAGTCTTTGTTTTCCCTATTCTATTCTATTTGAAGACAACAACATCTGAAAGTTTTTAATCAAATTATACAGAGACATAGATTATTAAACATGCTTTCTACGTGGGCCTGCATTTGCACATTCTGTAAGAAGCTTCACTGTATAGGAGAACCATATCAGTTCAGCGAGATCTGACAGACAGACAGACAGACATGCTGTTGATTTAGCATAAGGATTTTCTTTAAAGTACAATAATATTATATATCAAAATTTTACTTTATTTTCACGCAATTTTGACAGGCTTATTTTATCTTGAAATCTATTTTTAACAAGGATACAACATCCATAAAAGCAAAGCTCTAAAACGGCAAGACATACGAACATTAACTCTTGTAGAGCGTCAGAACTTAATATACAAAATAAGAATATACAAGTTTTGACAAAATTATACGTAAATTTGTTGCAAAACTTCGTAAGTACAGAATTATGTTTAAGGTCATACTGACATTTTTAGGACTTGATTTTAGAGATGCTTCATCAAAATATTGTACCTTATTGTAATAGGAATCGGTACTCCAAAAATCAGATCAATCGGATGATTATATCCCATAAAAATTGTTGTTAAAAAAGTAAAAAATCAACATATTTAAATTGTACATAACTTTCTAAATCGTACCTAACTACTACAGGAATCACCATGCAAAGTAAGAAATCGATAGGACAATTCTAACATTCCTAAATTAAGGAAAAAAGCTTCCGTTGCGGTCGGACTGACCAACCCTAATTATATAAAAGCTTCGCTTTTAAAAAGGTGAAGCCTCTCTATAATGACTCATGGAAATTGGACTCTTAGATTTCATAACCTTTGCTTTTATGTTTTTCTTGTTTTGGTTGATATGAAATGTTTGTCTGTAAAAAAAAAACTCTCAAAAAAGTTTTAACAATTGAAGAAAATTAAGAACAGAGGTTAATCAGAGTTATATTCTTCATATAAAGCGTGGAGTTTTTTTCTTAATAGCATAGCTTCTCTATTTCTTTATTTATGTCAGTTTATCTGTCTGTTCATTATCGTGAATTTTAGGGTCTATCACAAATCCACATTTTATTCAGCTTTGGATGTTTTGTTTTGATTTCAAAAGTATATAAAACTTATTTTTTATGACTATTTTTAAAATACTTTCAACAACTTATAAAACGCACAAATATTACATTATTGAGTACTACTAGTTTCTATACGTTCTTTTGCAACTTAAATACACTTTTTCTTTCATTTTCTATTAGAAATGTTAGGGTTTTTTTTACTAAAAGTACTATAATTAACAAACATATATTGCACAATATGCATAGATGTTATAGCCACTTAAGGTATTTTTCTAGATGCAAACATTAGCTTCTTGGAAAAATACTTAGTGCAGATTCTGACTAAAAAGTATAATTCGTATTGGATAGCAAGGCTAAGAGAAAAAAAATATTAGATAAAATCACAGATCAAGTAAAAAACCTTGATTTTATCTATAAAAAAAAACTTTTTGAAATGTCCAGTTTTTAGTTCTATTAGTGGCGACGCCCCTTTGCATCTAGGTACGCTGTATAGCGTGACTGTAATAGCCTTAAACCTTACCATGGCTTAAATACAAAATATTATACCTCAAATTATCTCTGTATCTATGTAAAGATTCCTTCAAAAGGATAAATCATTCAATCAGTAGTTATTGAAATCTTCAGACAAAAAAAATCCCTACTACTTTATATAATAGGATATGAAAAATGCAAATAAATGTAAATAAAAAAAAAACGCTGCAACGGTTGTTCAATCTTAAATTTTATATGAATTCTTGTCCTTGTCAAGGTTTAGGCTATTTAGGTTGGGAAAGGCTACAGGAAGGCTAGTTATTTAATGGTCGTTTGTAAAGGTTTTTAAAGGAAACATAGGTATAACCTTAATAATTCTCTTTATTTGATCTGTGGTCTAGCCTCTTTCTCTTTTTGTATTAAGCATGGTTAAAAACAAGAAATTTCATCATAGATTCATAAATCATACGCAGCTTTTCATTTAATTCTACATACACACACATACACATATATACACAAAACACACAAAGGAAGATAAAAATACTGATGTAAATCAGTATTTAGTTCTACCGATATTTGTTTCATGATTTAAGAATAACAATCATTTATAAAATGCAATAGGTTCTTTAAAAATGTGTTTCATAACTAAAGACCTTGAAAATGGTCCCTACTGCTGCTATGCCAGGTGCGCAATATTGCGGGGATCTTTTGAAAAAAATCGGGACATCCAAAAAATTTAAAATCAACTTTTATCTATCGTAGGAATTAATAATGGCTGTAAGTAGACAGCTAGAAAAGAAATTTTTTTAAAATATTATTTTTTGGCGGAAATATGCCATTTTTAAAAAAGATAGTGAAAAATTTCTTTTCAGTTTTGATGATTTTCCTGATTTTTTTACACAGTTTTTTCAAAGCTACAAAAAATACATTTATATTCAGCTTATGCAAATAATTTTTGATTGTTTTACTTTTCAGATACCTGTAAATTAAAAAAGAGAAGCTATTAGTTAAATTTGAAATGTACCTACTGCTTCTAGTTTAGGACTGAGGCACAGAAATTTTTTGTTAATTCATTTTTAATTATAGGTTAATATAATTAATTATTGTAATATATTTATAAATAAGAAGATAATGGTTTTAGGTGGTTGTGGATTTGTAATTGTTTAGATTAGATAATCGACAACTGTTGTAATTATACTTACCTAGTCTGAGAGAAATATTAAAACTGAAGTTACCTCAGATCCCTAAATAACCCCCCTGCAAGAAACAAGTTTGGATAAAATGTTTTTTTAAGCCGCACACTCCAAAAAAAACTTGCTTTTTTTAAGGTGGTAAATACATTTCAGGGGTGGTGTAATATAATAATAGTAGTTGTTGTATTAACTAATTGGTTAGTTAATAAATTAATAACTGTAGTAGTAATACCTAGTCATTGAGAGATAGAGATAAAATGTATCAAAATTGAAGTTACCTCTGATCCTAAATACCCCCCTGCAAGAAACAAGTTTGGATGAAATAATTTTTTTGGAGCCTTCGGCTTAAAAAA
>LS055545.1:0-15184 GCA_900241095.1 Acartia tonsa | reverse complement strand
TCTCTCTCTCTGTATGAAATGTACAAATTTTGATTATTATGAAATTGATTGTATTATGGACCCTTTTCCTTACATTAAACTACACGATGTTAAATATTTTTTAAATGTACTTTTTATTCACGATTTTGGCACGATATCGCTTACGAACCTTACGATATCGCTTACGAGTTCGTAGGTGTATCGCGCAGCTCTAAGTACCTTTTCGACCATTTATCGTAACATATCGTCGATGTGCATTGGACGACTATTTAGCGATATCGTAAGAACTCGTGCTCGATTGCTACACGATATCGTGCGCTATAGTAGCGCGATAGTGACGCTACTTTCTGGCTGGGCAGCTGTAGCCACCAAATTTCAATTTAGCCAATCTCATCCTTTGTCATTCTCAGCCACAGCTGCAACCTAGAGCATTCTAAGTTTATTAGCATTCACAGTAATAATGTATACAAATATCATGACAGGGGAAAAATTTAGATTACTAATATGAACTTCATTTAGTGGTTCCGTTTGTTCATCCAGTATAAGGGGAGGGGATGGGGTAAAACGGTTGGATAAAACCGATGAATATTTGTTTATTTTAAATAGTTAATATTTAATTTTCTACTTATTTTTGAAAAAAAATATATACATTTCTCATCTTTTAAATTCATTGGTTAATGTAAAAAATATTGTATCTACCTATTTCCTAGATGTTTTTATGCAAGTATCTATTTTCGTCATAAATATAAAATGACATTGTTAAATCTATAATTAATGATAATTAATTGTTAATAGTATAAAGCTTGAAGTCTTTTCATACTTAAGTTTTATAAAATAGTCTGTGAAAGTTAGATGTGCATAATTGATTTCATTAAAAAATAATTTAGTTTTAATTATATGTCCCATAACCACTGATTGTTCTCCTTTACAGTGTAGCTTCTTTTAGAACTTGGGAAGGTTAATAACTATTTGGGGTATGGTACCACCACCCACCGAAGAGAAATCGCCAAAAATATTCTTACTTCTCTTCGCTTCTTACAAGGGTGCCTTAACTTTTTCATTTCATAATTACAATTGGAGGTGAGGAGGGCTTCTAGAGACCTCTTGGGCATGCCGCTAGCATTAAATAAGTCAAGCATTCTAAAACTTCATATCATTAATTAAAGTAACAGGATGTAACAGTGTGTATTTGTACAAAAGATCTTGTAAACTGCTGGACCAATTAGTATATGTCAGGTGTCATGCCGGACAAACGGACGCAGGTGAATGCAGAGTAAATTTACTACTCCGATTATTTAAGACAATTACACAAATATATGATTTGTACAAAATGGTAAAATTTTATTTATTTGGTTGGTATCTATTTACAAATATTTGTCGTATTTCAAAGCGCTTAGCTTAGCCCACAACAACACACCTATAACGCACACGCGCTTACACAAACACACACACAACATAATTGTATTTCATTATACTATGTCACTAATGGTTTAATTTGAGAGAAAATATTCTTTTTTTGGAGGAATAATTGTCTAAGAGGGTAGACTTAACACCTTGTTAAATAGCTTAAAGGCTGCCCTGAACCAAACTTACGTTTTAATGAAACTTTTAAGATTGTATGTTCAGTTTCTGACTGTAGTATCTTAAAATAATATTTTGAAAGGACGACCTTTATACATAAAAATTAGGGATAAATCTAATTTCTTTCCCATAAATCTATCACAGAAAATAATTATTTTCCATATCCTATTCAAACTGTATTATGTTAAAAAAGTATTTAAATATAATATAACTAGCGGCTTCGCCCCTAGTATAATTACATCTTTTATTACCTGGAGATGCCCCCACTCCACCAATATTTTAAATAATTTAAAAAAAATTGGTGGGGGGATTTTTTGTTTTTTGGGGGGTTGGGGATAACCCACCCCCGAAGAAAATAGGCTAAAAACAAAACAGGACCAGTAGGTATATTCCCTGAAGAGTAGAATCCGATCGGTTCAGTGGTTACTGAGATCTTAAGGGACAGACGGACGGATAGACATCATTCTACTTTGTATTATAGATTACAAAATATTCAAAATAAAGAGTTAAATGATGCTTTGCTTAAAAAAGTGTAAATTGTACGTCATGTAAAATAAGGTCATGCTTAATGATCATAACATAACTGAACCTTCAAATAATTAAGAAATTTTTAAAAAATCATTCAACAAGCGAAGTGTGTTTAATAAAACTCAGCATTCGCCACTTTTTCTTAAACATCTTGGAGCTAGCTTCAAGGTTCGTAACCCATCAAAATGTAGATAATACTATTGCAGTTTGATTTCATTCATAGAAATTTACACTATTACATTTCATTTTTTCTTTTTCTTTTTTGATTCTTGGTTTTTATCTTATCTTCATGTTTTCATTCGTAAATGTTTTTTCCTAATATTTTTTTTGGAACTTTCATCCTTGCTTTTTCTTTTTTTACTTATAGAAATTTCACAATTAAAAAAAAACTATAAAAAGTTATCTTTCTAATCTAATATAAAACAGACATGGTTATCTTAATGGATATCTAGGATACACTGACAAGAGAAAATTTTCGTCAATTAGCTTGCTAATATGGAACTCATTTATTAACATTTTATTATCTAAACCTTCATTCCGGAATGAACAAACAAAAAATTAACCACATCCCCCCTAAAAGTTTTACCCTCCAATTGGAGGTTATATAGACATTCCCTAATGTTATATTTTTGAAACCTATAAAAAATTGTCTGTACAGTAACTTCGTTGCATACGTCAATTACAACATTTTATATGAAAGAAATTATTTACCTAAAAAGTTATTTGTCTAGCTTTCAAAATATGATTGAGAATATTTCTATATTGTCTTTTCAATTACAATTTGTTTTGTCAAAAGTATTGGCATCTTATTATCAGTATGTAAACATGAATAAATAAAGACAAGCTTTGAGTAAGTTTGATCAAAAAGAAACCGAATGTCTGTTTGTCTTTTTGTATATCTAGTAAATTATGGTAAACTAGCGGCTTCGCCCATAGCCTCTAGGGCTTTGCCCCACGAGGTGATCATAAAAAAAAATAAGGTGAAATTTGTAAAAGGACCAGGGAAATCTTCAGCAAAAAAAAGGACCAAGGAAATCTTCTGCAAAAAAAGGACCAAGGAAATCTACTGCAAAAAAAAAAATGGGGGGGGGGATTTTTTTGATTTTTGGGTGGTTGGGGGTGTCCAACTCCCCAAGAAAATAGCCTAAAACCCCCACAGGACCAGTAGGTATATTCCCAGAAGAGTAGAGCCCAATTTGTTACCAGGAGAAATTGCCACAAGAAACTTCATCCTCCCACTTTTTTCTTTAAATTCATGTCCATGGAAATACTTATCCTATAAAGTACTAACCTTTTTTTTGTCTGTAGCGAAGGATCTCGCTAACCACTGAACCGATATGGTTCTCCTTTAGAGGGAGTTTCGTATAGGCCCTGAGATGGTTTTAGGCTATTTTTTATTTTTATAACTAAGTCTTTGTATGGTTTTAACCTATTTTTCTGCCCTTCCATATCCTTTCGAATTTAGAGCTCCTAGATGCTAGGGGAGCAGCCGCTAGAATTATATAAAGTAGTAAGCTTTTTTTGTCTGTAACAATGGATCTCGCTAACCGCTGAACCGATTAGGTTCCCCATTGTAGAGAACCTTCATATAGATACAGGATGGTTTGAGGCATCTTTTTTTATTTTCAATTTAAGTCTAGGGATGGTTTTAGACTATTCTGATATTTTCTACCCATTGAAATACAAAGCCCCTAGAGGCTAGGGGCGCAGCAGCTAGTTGAAATAAAAGTAAACTCATATTGTACTATTACAGTTTCTCAAATTTATCGACTTTTACTTAAACTTTTTTTGTCTGTAGCGAAGGATCTTGATAACCGCTAAACCAATATGGTTCTCTTTTACAGCGAAGCTTCTTATAGGCCTAGGGAAGGTTTGGTGGAGGGTATCTTTAGCCTCCCAATAAAAGATAACCCATCACATAAAGACTATTTCCATTCCAAACTTATGTGCTACTAGAGGCTTCTAGGGGCGAAGCCGCTAGTCCTATGATATAACAGAATATATTTATGATGTCATTTATGCATGTGTATAGTAATCTATGTCTATTGATTAACGTTTGTTTGTTTGTGCATAGTTAAAATTAAAACAGACAGACGTACAGACACACCATATAATTAAAGAGTTGACGCACTACTAAATTATATTATCTGTCTATAATATTGACAAATATAACAAGTTAGCAAAAGTAAAGTACTAAATTACTCCAACATTGATATTGGCTTTTAGTTGTTGTAAGAAGCGAGGCTCTGTACAATTCGTTTATACAACCATTGCATTGTTTAAACATATATTTAAATGACTTAGTTACCTACCCTATTATATAAAGAAGTAAGCCTTTTTTTGTCTGTATCGAAAGATCTCGCTAACCGCTGAACCGATAAGGTTCTCCTTAACAGTGAAGCTTCTTATAGGTGCAGGGAAGGTTTTAAACTATTTTTTAACCGTCCCCCCCCCCTCCCTCATGTTTCCCTAGAGGCCTCTAGGGGCGTAGTCGCTAGTAAATATATATAGGAGGTTTTTGGCTGATATTTCCCTGTTACGTCGACACTATAAACAACATCATAACATTTTTTAATCGGCCTATGAGCACCTGTATTCTCTTAATTTATTATATAAGCTATGCTCCAATAGATGTTGATATCTTTGTTTTTTTTTACGCTTATTATATGCCTATTTTCTTATTACTGTAGGCCTTTTGTTTATTTTCCAGTAAAGACTGGACCTTAATAGCTGAAGTAGCAAGTTTGAATTTGTACATTAAGGCAAATTATAAAGTATTATCATTATATTTTTCCGAATTAACTTCTACAAAAAAAAGTTGTTTCTCATTTTATATTTGTATGTATGGACTTCTGAATGTTTTTTTTATGCCCAAGTATAGTTTCAATGAAATAAAACAAAAAAATACTTTTTGTTGCTTCTTGATTCACCCCTTGCCTTTAGTGGAGGACAGGAGATGTCAGGAAAATAGCCTTAAACCACACCATGACATTTATGAAGGTTCCCTGAAAAGTAAAACCCTTTCGGACCTGCATTTTATGAGTTCTTTAGTCTGAGACAAAAAAAAACCTTACTACTTTATATTATAGGATGTGTTTTTTTTTCACATTTCAAATTTTAAATAAAAATTTTCAGATGAGGTGAAAAAAGAAATATTAGCATGGCGAAAATTAAGAGAAAATCTTCATTTTTTAGCATAGGCAACAGTTTTAACTCAAATCTTCACTATTTTACAAACTGTGAAAATAAAACGTATCAACGCCGCTCGTCGCCAAGAAGGTGGTCGTGGTGGTTTCGCAATTTTGTTCTACACCGCATTATAACTAAAGGTGTTTAAAATATTAGAGTAAAACACTAGACGGAGAAAGGGTTAAATAACTGTATCTCCCTATCGCAATCGTCTTGTGCAACCTTCCTATTGGGTCATTAAAAATCAACCAATGGTATCGCTTATATTAACACAGCTAAGTAGCAGACAATTATTTAGAAGCAGACGAAAGAGGTCTTTGAGAAATGAAGGGAGGTAGTTGGGATAGTTGAATACTAATAAAAACGGAGGTATAAATAACATATTAAACAAGGATGAAAAAATCAGCTGAAAAAGAATAGAATAGACAAACGAACAAAGTGAGTCATAGAGCAGCTGTTTAGTTTCCATAACAAATATGAATAGAGAGAAAATATGCAACACTGAGAGAAAATCAAGAAACCTTTCAAAAATAAGAATCATGTCTTTTGAAGTATGAACAACGGACACATGGACAGATTTACAATTTACAGAGTAGATGCGCATATTTCAGGAAAATTTCTGCAGTCTATCTTCATTATAAACCCTTGACTGACGAAAGGACTGTTGGACGGACAATGACATGCAAAGTGAATTATAGAATAGCTAAAAATCTACACTACTGCACACATCTATAGAGCACTAGCTAACCATTAAGATAAAATATAAAATTGTTTGTAAATAGTATCAGAAAGTTCCAGCAACTTTTGTGAAAACACCACAATCCATGGCTGCCAGTATATCCCTAAATCAGGTACAGCTTAACAAATACATTTATGTCCATTGGTAGCGCACCAATAACAAGATTACTAAACTATTTATAAAAGAAAGTTGATAAAATACATAACAATGTAAAATAGCTAGCCGGAAGACCGCCAAAACTCATAACAATTAAAGTTATGATCGCTTTGACACTTTGACTATTGTTTATTATCATTCATAGTTAGAACCTCCGGAACAAGGTCGACCTGTCAAAGAGTTATTTGTCTGTAGGTTGATTGGACACATTCAATAACTCAGATCTCATCAATGTACAATTAAATAAACGAAACTTGTTGTAAACCGGTTAGGTTAAATAATTAAGATTGTCTGTCTGATTGCAATGTATTTGTATATAATCTAAAATACAAAAAAATGGTTGATGACCTGTTTAATTCTAAATTATTTATTTTTTAATTATTGTTTATTTTAAAAACTTTGTTTAGGACTAATTTGGAAACTATTATGGGTGACAGCAATACTTGGTTTTCTAACTGCTGGTATAAATATTTATAATAATATTGTCTCATAAGAAAATGAAAAATTTTTTTTTTTCTAATTTATGTTGCACCCAATAGACATACTAATCTTTTAAAATGCATTGTTTTGACACTTGTTCTGAATATCACATTCTGACTTGCACTTAGACTTCAACAAAACATTTAATATGATCAGAATTTCATATACATATGTATTTGTGTTAATCTTATATGTAAAGATTTATAAGTAGCCTTTTTATAATTGTATCACCTCATGAATTTATCTGTTTCAGGACTGTTCTTGTCCTACACTAATATTCAAGGTCATTAAAATTAAACTGCGTTTTCTGATTTTTTATGACAACCAAAATATTGAAAATTTGTCCTTACACCATTTTTTGATCAATTCAAATGTAAAGACTTTTTTTTCAGTACATGTACAATACATCAGTACTGTAACATTTTTAGAGATATTAAATAACATTGTAAAGGATTTTTAGTATTTTTTAACAGACAATAAGGTTTTCTCAGTAATCTGGAAAACGCAGTTTAATTTGAATCACTTTTGGTTTGGTAATACTTTTTAAATTCAATTTGAAATAAGGGGGGGGGGGTCAATGCTCAACTAGGCACTTCGAGAGAACAGATGTAAAGTGCCGACTCTATTGATATCAAAGAATGATATTATGAATGAATAATTTGTGAAAATTTGTTGTAAATATGAGTAGTGTACGAATAGACACTCACCTTAAATTATAGAAAAGCTTTGCTTTAAAACTATAATTGTTTTTTTTTAAAGAACTTAACTCACATTTGTAAGGATTAAAATAAATAAAATAATGTTTCTATTCCCCCCTCCCTTTGATGTGCACGCCAGAAAAAATTCTTTGTTGTTGCATTAATTCTATATAAATTTAGAGTTCATGTACAGCCCTCCACTTACAAGGTAAAAATATTTCTTAACATAGGAAAATATATTTTTTTGCGGCTGTTTGCCAATGACATAATAAAGTTTATCAGTATAATGAGGTTATTTTTATTTTATTTCTTTTTGGGGGTGATAACATTTCTAAGAGCGATTTTAATTAAGAGGGTTGTTGAACCCTCCCCTCATTGTAACCCTTTGCTGAAAATGTTCTGCGGTTAGCGAAATCCTTCAGTACAAAAATATGATAGACAAACAGACAAATTTTTATTTCCAAAATAATTGGAGAAAATGTTTTAGTATAAATGACACTGCTGCATCTACCAACCTTGTTTACTTTCCTGCTATAACTATATGCAATATAAATCAGGTAAATACTTTAAGGCGGTGGCGTGCAAAGGATTTTGAGACGTCAGACGTCATAAAAATGAAGCATCAGTAGTTACTTTTTTTTTTAAATTTTATGGTTGAGATATATTTATAATTGTTAGAAGTTATAAAAATGAGTGATTTTCTAACTCTTTTTTAGGGCTTTTATTTCCCACACATCTTTTGCTCATCCCTCATTTTAGGATGTCAGAATTTTTTTGAGCGACATTCTCCACTCACTGTAAAAGGATGCACGAAGCGCACCCAAAAATTTTGATTCTTCCCTGAAGCCAAAATTGAGGAGGGTGTATTACAGACAACAAGAGGGGTGTGTTTCTAGATTTAAAATTTTCAAGTCACACTCAGATCCCATAAGTTTAAGAGTTGTGTGATTTTTTACCCTGGTACACCCTTGGTTGTATAACGGGGGTGTAGACTCTTGTCAAGGTCTGTGTAGGGGGTTGAACACCTAGTGGGGTATATCCACCATCCTCATTTTGTCAGGTGGGTAAAACCACCCTCCCCCCATGACTATTCGTAACAAATTTCTTTCACAATATTTACAAATTGATCATATTTTTTTCACAATCTGTTATCTTATTGAAAAATATTATACTAATTATACTTATACACGTAGATGTTTAGTAACTATATCTCGGTCACTCCAATTTTCTGAATAATTACAAAATAATAATTATCTAGTTTAAATTAAATTCATACTGTTTATTTTTGGCCAAAAAGCATCTACCCAAAATGTATTAATATTTCTCTCTCTTTTTTTTCAGATGCAAAAATCAGTTCTGATGAAGACAGGATTTAAAAACTCTAAAGACATGTAAGTACATAAGTTGAACTTGGAAATCTTCTAATAACAAGGATGACAACATCCATAAAAGCGAAGCACTGAAACGGTAGGACAAACGAACATTAACACTTGTATAGTGTCAGAACTGAATAATCAGAAGAGTCCAAGCAAAATTGTCAGTAAATTTATTGAAAAACTTATTAATATAGGATAATGTTTATGGACATAAATACATTTGTAGGACTTGATTATAGATTTGCTTTGCTTATAATATTTTACTTTGTAGTCCCAGGAATCAGTATACCAAAAATCAGACCAATCGGATAATTAGATCACATAAAAATTAGTTGTTGAAGAAGTAAAAAAGTAAACAAATCAACATGTTTAAAATGGACGTACATACAGTCTGGTAATGATTAGAGAGTTGCTACGCTTTCCAAATCGTATTTAACTACTAAAGGAATCACCATGCAAAGTTTGAAATCTATAGGAAAATTCTATAATGCCTAAATTAACGAATATGATGCTAGAAATAACTATTCTTTTACAGAAACCATTTGATTGATTATTATATGGAAGGTTCTCAGGTGGATTTTTTATTAGATATTACTTTAAACAATCTTTAATTTATTTTTTAAAAAATGTTAAAATCGACCTAAGTCGCACTGTTGCTCTGCGGTTTATGGGAAAACTAATTAAACCACACAACTCTGGCATCTTAAAGGTAGAGCACCTTTAAGCTGCAGGTGGTTATGTTTTGCGGTTGCGATTTCCTAGTCCTTATTTCTATCAGAAATGATAATTTATCAATTTAGAGCACATTGACTGCAACAGAAAAAGAGGAGGTAAGTTTTATATAAAGTATAACAAAAGGGATAAGTCCCCAAGTTATTAAGCCAACCAATAAGAAACCGTTATTATAAAACTTTGGGGACAAGTGTAATAAACAGCTCATTGTCCTCTCTTTCTCCCTTTTTGGCAATATGTAAGATAGGTTTCTGAACTTTCTTATAGGAGGTATCATGATCAATCAGCATCTACTCATTAAATTTGTCTGTCTGTCAGTTTGTCTATTACTATTATTTATAGTTTTGTTTTGATTTCTAAGAACGCTACTTATTTCTTATGATTTTTAAAAATAAATAGACATGAGTTGTTCTTTAGTTTGACAAATTACTGAAAATATTTTCTGGCCTCAACAACTGGAATCACTCGAATGAACCTCTGAATGTTGTCTCAGCACAGGTGAGATACATTAAAACTTAATTTGACAGAAGTCGTAAATATGGGTTGCTAATATGGACCTTATTTATTGGTCAGTTCGTTTATCCAATAGTTGGGGAGGAGAGAATGTATCTTTATTTTAGCCAGCTGCAAGTAACACTTAATTACAGCAGATGAAACTGATGAAACATCTAAAGTAATATTATGTCGATTATTGCCAAAAAGTAGTTAAAAAACCACATGTAAACTTCAAAATTAGCATTATTTTGTCAATTTAGAATTCGGACTCAAATTTTCAGTTTCTCTCAAAGATTTCTTAATCGTCTAGTAATCCTCATTCAGTAATTATATTGCTTTACTTTTTAATTGTCCTTATTGTAGCCATGTAAAGATGCACTTCTACGAGCAGAAAGAAGAACAGAAAGTGGAGAAAAAATCAATCATTACAACTATGCCTCATTAAGGTAAGACAAGACAATAATTAAATAAAGCAAATAACTTAACAGTCACAGTTCACTCGAAGCATCAGTAAGAGAAAAAATTTTTTTCCAGACATAATCATGACAAGAAAAGCATTGATTATTAATTTAAAATTTTGAACAAGTTTGCTTTTATAAAGTTCTTCTTAAAACCACTCCTGAAGTCAGTTAATGGGCATTTTTATCAGTTGCTTTGCTAATGTCACGGAAATTCAGCCTTAAATAAATCATATATAGAGAGGTTCTATGAAAGACATATTACTATCAATGCAGGGATATAAAGGGATAAGATAAAGGCCGAAAAACTTATGTACATCCTTATAGCGTAAAATTAGTGGTTGAAACGTTTGAACACTCAACTTATTAAACAAACCAATCAAAATTCATCAAAGTACCAAAAGTTGGTTAGCCAACGAATAAGAAAACTTTCTTATAAAACTTTCACCTCAATTTTCCCCCCTTTTTTTATTTTAGTATTTTTTTAAAAAAGTATTTTTTTGGGGGGGCAAAATATTTTATGAGGGTGGTGGTACCTTCCCCCAAAATAGTTATAAACCTTCCCGGGACCTATGAAAAAATATCCTGTTAAGGAGAACCCGATCGGTTCAGCAGTTAGCAAGATCCTTTGGTACAGACAAACAACATCCTTTTACTTTATTATATGAATTAATTCTAGTGTTTGTCGTATCTATTGTTTGTCACCTTTAGAAAAAATCTAGTGTTTGTCATATTCTAGCCTTTATCGCATTCTAGCGTTTGTTGTATCTAGCGTGTGTTGTGTCTAGGGTTTGTCTGTCTATTGTTTGTCTGTCTAGCGTTTGTCGCATCTACTGTTTGACGTATCTAGGGTTTGACTTAGTACCGAAAATAGATCTAATTTACTCCAAAAGGCCTCATTTTAAGATTTTCATCCTTTCCACTAAATTTTTATGTTCATTGGGACATTTTAGAAACAGTTGGCCTTATGTCTGGGACAATAGTTTTTTCTCTTACTATCGCTTTGAGTAAACTGTGCAAGTAATCAAAATGACTTTTGATTAGTAAGTCCACATTGTCTTTCTATAAGATAAGTATTATATTACCTCCCACCTCCAAACTCTGAACCCCTCATTTAGGCCCTAAACATTTTTAAAAATATATTCTTGTATTCATTCGAAACTTATTTATATCTGGTGGATTAGAACCCGTTATCATCCATACAAAATAAAACTATGTCAAGCATCATATTATTTCCAGTTATGAATATAAAAATGTACATTCATTAGATTAAAACCATTATTTAGCCCGTGCCTTTGGCATCTCGGGGTTAAAAAACTGGTTTTAATTTTATATATGTACAATTTAAGTGCAGTCAATATCCTCTAAAATCAATAAAACATTTGGAATGATAGTGCTTCTATTACCTATTATAATACAATTAAGGATATTAATTGCCATTTATCTGAAAAGTCTATTTCAATTTTTATAACTCTGCAAACCCTAAATTTCATGCAGTTTTTATTATCTTTGTTATGATCCAATTAAAGCACTTATAGATTGCTTTAATCGTCTACCAGGTCCTATAACTATGCTGCAAGATCTTTATTTGTAAAAAATCAGTTCAGAAATAAGGATTTAGGAAGCTATAATATTAGAATACTAGGGGAGCCTGATGGAGGTCAGGAACAAAGCCTAAAACCACCCCTATGACATTTATAAACCTTCACTAAAAGTGTAACCAAATTGTGACAGTATTAACAAGCTGTTTCTGTTATCGGCTGGCCGGATCTTGGCCGATTTCAGCCGGATTAGGCTGATTAAAATAATTGGCAAACATTTTTTTTCAAGTTTTAAAATATCATTTTCAGCTAATCCTTGGCCGATTTGGGTTTTAAGGTGTCTGAAAATATCTCCTAGACAAGACAAATACAGATGCTTTGACCATTTCAAAATCGGTCCAGTGGTTGTTGCGTAACAATGATTTAAAGTTGTAGACATGATAAAAAATGCATAAAATAGAAGTAAAGTTTAAAAATATTGTATTTGGCTATTTCTTAGCTGATTTAGTCGTTCAAGGTGGCAAAAAAAAGTCCTGGCTGTATAAATTCAAATCTGTTGACTAATCAAAAATTGGTCTAGTGATTGTCGCGTAATGAGGATTTTAAAATTATAGACATGATAAAAAATGCATAAAATAGTCATGGCCATGATAAATTCAAATCCGTTGACCAATCCAAAATCGGTCCAGTGCTTGTAGCATAACAATGATTTTACAGTTGTAATATATGCCCCATATAATATAAATATTGTTAGGTTGTCCTCAAATTAGAAAAATATGCTCTATGCAAAAATTGACAGATTGTATGCATTTAATATCGATAATTTATAATAAAATATTTTTTTTTATAAATGAATTATTATTTAATTACCTTTTTAAAGGTTACTGCATCAACATTCCATGAAAAAAAATTTACTGCACTTAATGTACATTTCATATCCATGGAAAGCTGTTTATACTATGATCCCCCCCCTAAAGGAAAGCCTTGGCATATATAGGATGGCTTTTTTCCCCATTCGAATTTACAGCCCTTGTAAAAGGGGCAAAGCCACTAGTTTAAAATATTGATCAAATCAATCTGCCTACAACGTCCCCTACATTATAGAGCAGGAGTATGTATCATTTAGAATGACTACATTTGATTTAGAGTGTAAGCTGAGATTCAACTTTCCAATTATTAAAAAATATACTGATGAATTAAAGCAATTAGCTCAAAGGCACTGAGATTTTTGGGTAAATTGCTCTTTCTACGCCTTACCATGCAAAAAAACACTAACAACATATGTGAAAGATTTTAAAATTCGACCAGGATAACAGGAGAATTTAATGGACTTGCTAAAGATAAAAATTGCTGATTTTGAAAATCCTAAAAATTTTGTGCAATGATAATGGTCAAATGTCCTGTGAGGAGGTTTGTGAGATAGACATTAGGGATGATTTGATGATGGGGCCAGCTAAGAAAATGCTAGTAGTCACGCTCATAGGGATATATGTAGATTGGCGCCCAGTTGTGTATGTAAACTTTCAATGCGTGTAAAAGTCAGGTTGTTAACTTAACCTAAAAGGTCCAGAAGAAAGGGACATTGAAAAGGCTCTAGTCTTTGATTCTGATAATCATACATTTTTATAAGATCTTAATATCCGATGTGATAACTAAAAACTAAAGAATCCAAGTTAACCTGCAACTGATATCTTTCTGTTTCCAGATGTACCCCACTCTTTTAAACTTTAGATGGTGGTTTGGTTATTAAGCAAGATTCAAAAAGCAAGAAAGTTTTGCAGAAAAGAAATGAAAGCATTTTTTATTAACTGATAGAAAGTGGTAATAGCAACGACTTGAATCTTTCAAAAATAGATGTAAAGGCCAAGACAGACAGAGAGTTGTCATAGCTGTTGAACTGTTAAGCAGATGAACTGCTGAAGCATTCAGCCTTGTTTGTAAAATTGAGAATGCTGTCTTGATCGACAATATTAACCATCCAGAATTGGTTCAAAGCTGTAGCATCGACATAGAGATGGTAGAGGGCCTTGGGTTGGAGATCAGGGCCATAGCACCCGAAGTCAACCAGGTGGTCAGGGCACTAATAAACACCCTTTATGGCTTCAACGCTTCCCTGAATTTAGACAGGGAGGGCAGAGGTAATAGCAATCTAAAGGTTGGCCGCGTGGAATGATGTGAGGGGAGTCGTGGTTGATGAGGAAGGAAGGGTTGAGGATGTTAGGGAAGGGTCAGCAAGAGAATGAAGGGAAAGGGATGAGGCAGTAGCAACTGCAAATAAGTGCCGCTGCAGGGAATAAACATCAACAAAACTTAAATAAAACTTTCAGACATGCAAAATTCCTCTGTGATAAATTATATTAAAGTGATGACAAATTTGCAATATAATTAATAATGGACCTGATGAAATAACAATGTACCTTAAATAAACTATGTACCTAAAATACAGTAAAAAAAAAATATTTCTTTAACCATGTTTCAACTAATGTAAAAACTTAAACATATTTTGTAATAGCTAAAACATTTCCTACAGCCACACATGCAATTAATAGATAATTTTAAATGTTGTTTTAATCTGCTTAGACCGTTATAGCTCAATGGTAAACCGCTTAACATTTATTGAAATTTACATCTTGCAAAATCTCAAAGAGTGCAAGTTCAAATCCACACATTGTTTCTATCTATTTATGATTTTTATTATACTAATTTAGTATCAATAGGTTGGAGCAGGATTGCCAGGAGAACCTGTTAAGTTTAATCTGTGCCTTGAGCAATCACAAGATACTTCCCACTCCTGTTATAATGTCTGAACAGGAAGAGGGTAATAAGTTTTAGTCATATCCCAAACTACTTGATGACAAAGAAATATGTGAAAATAGATGAAGAAACAGTTAAATTTATATCCTTCTCAGTGGTACCTTATGAAGTTTCTGTGAACTTGAAAAAAAATCTAGAAGAAGAGTAGAGATACATAATAGGATGGGCAGTGAGCAAATCGAAGAATGAAAACCACAAGAGGACTTTACCTGAAGATGGAACAGTTGACGATGAACATGAATGAACAAGAAGAATAAGCATAGGTGAACCAATGTATGCATGGGATGAAGTTCTCAACATGGTTTGGAAAACATCAAAATTTTCCCATCTTATCATGGATTTTCTCGTATTCATTTGAATCCGGTGGATAGGAACCGGTTCTCATGAATACGAAAAAACTATGTCTAGCATCGTATTA
>LS055544.1:0-15186 GCA_900241095.1 Acartia tonsa | reverse complement strand
ACACATTTTCAACATTTAATTCGCACTGCAACCTCCCGGGTTTTGTTTGGCACTTTTGCGCAAACCACTGCAACGCCCCCCCCCCCCCCCCCTCCCCCAAACACCTAACCTTCCAAGAAAATGAAAAATGAACAAATAATCATCATTTATTTGTTTTTTTGTTCTCGAAACAATTGCCTAAAACCACTATTTGTTTTTTTTTGTTCTCGAAACAATTGCCTAAAACCACAATTTGTTTTTTTTTGTTCTCGAAACAATTGCCTAAAACCACTCTAAAGATACTATCCAAAAAGCTTTCTTGAAAAGTGTAACTGCGACTTAAATAAAAATTTTAGTGTTTTTTGGCAATAGACTAAGGACCAAGTTTTAATGAAAACTAATTTTGTATTTATTTGTTGTAGGAATGGAGAGAGATGAAGGTAAAGAAGAAGGCTAAGTGGATCAGGAAAGCCATGCAGGAGTTCAGATCCTACGAGGATAGGGTCGCACAATTTAAGGTAATATTTTAATTTTCAAAGATTTTTTAAAGAAAGGAATCCCCTCCACAAGTCCATAAGCTGGTTCTACCATTGCATTCGTTAGATTGACGACTTTGAGACATAAGATTAAATTTTGATTGGATTGTCTAAACTTTTCCTTTCCTCCAATATTTTTATTATACCTTAGGGATAGTTTGTTTATTATAATGGGGGTTGATTATTCCATACCCTAACATCCCTTGGATTATCGCACCAGAAGATATCATGGTGGAAGGGGACCATGGGCTGTTTAATTACACTAATTCCCAAAGTTTTATAGTAACGTTTTCTATTTCGTTGGCTTAACAACCTTGAGGACTTTCATTAAATTTTGCTTTGTTGGTTGATTAGGTTAAGTGTCCAAACGTTTCAACCACTAATATTAACCTACAGAAGGGGTAATGAGCATCAATTTAACGACTATTGTCTTATCCCTTTAGATCCCTGAGAAGAAATTTTTTTGCATCCAGTTTTTTACTAGAAATTTTTCTTTGTTATTAACAATTCTGTATGTTTTCAGTTGGCCCATCCCGAGTTTAATCCACCATCAGTCAAATCTTTCCTAACTCAGGTATAGTTTCTTTTCGCATCGGACTATTAAAGACAGCTTTCCACGGATATTAAAAAGAAAAGTTATAAGATTAAAACCAGAGTAAAACTGGTTTTAAAATTATGATTGTAAATTTTATTAATATTTGTGGAAAATTGTCCAATACGATGCTATACTTGATTTTCAGTATGGCTGAGAACCGGTTTAATCCAGCGGATATTAATCGGTTTCAAAGCCATACTGGAATGTTAATTAGACCCAAAAACTGTTTAAAAAAACAAGAATAATAAGTAATAACATCCATAAAAGCGAAGTTAATTAATTAATATCTTTGTTTTATCTTGTAATATAAAATTATATAAATATGTTTGATGGCATATTTGTAACTTATGCTTGAAATCAGTTTAATGAAATGTACTTTATGCAACTATCCCTTTTAGGAGGAACAGAAAATCTTGGACAAGCACATGGGAAGGCCGGAGAAGCCCCCATCCTCTGCCTATTCATTGTTCAGGTGCGTAGTTTCCAGTATGGCTGAGAATCCAGTTAATATCCGCTGGATTAGAACTGGTTCTTAGCTAGTATTCCTATTCATGTGAAAAGGCCGTGACTTTATCTACATTCAAGAAAAGGCTTTGGCCTAGTTATTAAGACCTCTTACTATGACCCTACTTGGGTTCTTAATAGTATACAAACAATGAACAATATTCTGAAAAATCATGTATTATGTCGTATTATAGACAATTTTTCACTAATTTAAAATAAAAATAATAAAATAAATTCCAGTATTGTTGGCAGGGCCTTTTTAATCCTCAGGACCAAAAGGTTTTAAGTGTGTGAGATGGGGGGATGAAACCAGTTTCATAATTTTAAAAAGATATATTTTTTAGTAAAGAAATGTTGAACAATGACGCTATCAAACAGTATCCCAGTAAAGAGAGAATGTCACATATTTCTGATGCTTGGAAAAAGGTAAATAGAGGCCTCTAGGGGCATATAAAATGTTTTCTTTTCCATCTATGATAAGATCACCTATTTTTTCGCTGCTAGATGGGGTTAATTTTATTTAATTTACGTTTTTTTGCGATTTCTCTTGGGTACTCTCCCCAAAATAGCTATAAAATGTCCCAGGACCAATGTAAATGAAAACCATATCGATCTTTCAGTACAGACGGACATTATGTTACTTTATTATTAGGATAATTAACCATCTATTTTATTTTTTTAACTTTCTATCGATCAATAAAGGCAACAGGGGTATTGATATGACCTGTTTATCTATCTATTAATCTATCCATCCATTGATCAATCTATCTATTCAATTATCTATCTATCTATATAAGGTATCTAAATATCTATCCCAATATTGATCTATCTATGATCGTATACTGTATAGGTATAAGACGCAGAAAAAGAGGTGTACAAAGCCCAAGTAAATGAAATGATCTGTTTATCTATCTATTGATCTATCCACCCATTGAATTATCTATCTATCCAACTAATTTATCTATCTATCTATGTATACTGTATAGGTATCAGACGCAGAAAAAGAGGTGTACCAAGCCCAAGTAAATGAAATGATCTGTTTATCTATCTATTGATCTATCCATCCATTGAATTATCTATCTATCCAACTAATTTATCTATCTATCTATGTATAGGTATCAGACGTAGAAAAAGAGGTGTACCAAGCTCAAGTAAATGAAATGATCTGTTTATCTATCTATTGATCTATCCAACTAATTTATCTATCTATCTATCTAAAGGTATCAGACGCAGAAAAAGAGGTGTACCAAGCTCAAGTAAATGAAATGATGACTCGGTACAAACAAGAGTATAATGATTGGTATGAAGCTTTGTCGGAAGATGAAAAGAAGGTAATTTTTATTCTAGTGTGGCTTCCAAACCGCTGGATTAAAACCGGTTTTAACCCATACTGAAAAATCATATTTCATATCGTATTATATCCAATTTTCTACGAATATAAAAAAAAATCATAATACCGTAACCTATTATTACCAGTTTGTTAGCCCGTGCCTTCGGCTCCTCGGTACTATAGAACTAGTTCTAATTTATAATTTTTCATTTTGATATCTGCGGAAAGCCGTTTATAATACGATGCGATAAATAACTATTCTTAACTGACTCTCCTGATCTTAATTTGAACTAATCTAGAAAAGAAACCTTTCGCGTTATATTAATTCTCTTATCCTTGTAATGGTCTTAAGTTTTAGTATCATCAGATGTATTTTTCCCCAAGGAGGGGGGAAAATGGAAAAATGTTTTCAATACTTTTTATTTTACTCATATTTTACCCCTCCCACATATTTTCAGGGGTGTATATTCTGCATGGGATCCCCTGCTCAGGGGGGGGGAAAAAAAATAAAAAATAAGTGGTTGGTGGGGAAAAAAATGTAAAAATTAAGAAAACTGAAAACATTTTTTCCATTTCGCCCCCTTCCTTGGTTAAAAAAACTAAAAAAATGTGTGGTAGGAGGGATAAAATAAATAAAATATAGAGTTCTTTAAATATTTTTCTATTTTCCCCCCTACTTTTTAAGAAAAATCTAGGGGGGGAAAAAAATAAAAAATTTTGTAGCAGGGGAAAAAAAATAAATCTTGTGCAGAATATACACCCCTGCATATTTTTCTAGATTTTTCCCCAAGGAAAGGGGCGGGGGGCGGAGGAAAAAAATATTTTCAGTAGGTACTTACTCATTAATTTTCTTTGTATTCCCCCTACCACATATGAAATTTTTCATCCACCCCTCCCCCTTTTAGCTGGGTATCCCATGCAGAATTTACACCCCTGATGATGAATTTATTTTCCCCCAAGGCTGAGAAGGAGAGGACAGTGAACAAGAACGCTAAGAAGAATCACCACAACCATCACAACAACAGCAACAACATTGTAGTCAACACAGCACCACAGTACATCACATCCCTGCATCCGCCTGGCACCTCCGTCGTCACCTCACAGATGAAAAATCAGGTATTAGTTGCTGAGCTATTAATCAGAGAGAGAGAGAGGGGACAATTGACTGTTTATTACACTAGTACCCAACGTTTTATAAGAACGTTTTCATTGGTTGATTTATTAAGTAACTTAAACTTTTTTTTGGAAATTAGAATATAATTGGTGATATTATTTACCCCAAAACTATAAGCGAGTACTCTTACTATTTGACAATTAAAGATGTATTATTAAGAATTTTTGTTTAGCCACCCCCAATGCCGTTTATCAGCCTGCAGAACATGCCAGGTTCCAACTCTGGTGGCCCTCAGACCATCACAGTTATGTCAGGTATTCTTTATTTTTAGATATTTGCATAGGTAGGTATTATATTATTTTCCTTTTCTCATACATTTGCGGTACCTGCCATTAAAGTACTTGTCGAGCACTGAATCCCACCCCATCCCTCACCTTATTTTTTTAATAATTGAAAATGAGATTGTTTTTTTATATATCTAACCCTGCGTGGCATTCCAGTTCCTAATCTAACCTAACCTGATCAGGATCTTAAGTAATAAACAAACAAACAGCAAACCGGTATTTCTTTTTAAATAAGGGTAAAACGTTGATTTTTCAGATGTTTTATTTTGCATACAATTAAGGTTATACAATTGTTAATATGTAGTATTGATATCTGATTTATATTCAGGGGCTCCTGGTACAACAGCCACTGTCACTGGAGGCGCCCTACCTCCAAATCTGGCAAGTGCCCCACAGGTATATTAAATTATTTTTAAAATTATTGCAGTTACAACTGCTTTTATATAAACAAGCGGATACGCCCCCTAGAGGCCTCAAGGGGCACTAATTCGATAATCCAATTTTTATTTTATTGGGAAGGTGGGTGGTACCATCCCCCAAAATAGTTATAAACTTTCCTAGGACCTATCAGAAGTTACCCTTAAAGGAGAACCAATTCGGTTCAGCGGTTAGCGAATCCTTCGGTACAGACACACAGACAACAGGGAATCTATCATAAGAATTCCAAATGTTCCATGGGTTTCATACGCCAATAGATGAAAGAAACATTTTTTTTCTAGTAAATCTCAAAGACTAAAATTTGTTCTGTTCATTTTAGATCCAGAATATCGCCGTACCGTACCCCGGGCAGCCCACCCAACCCATGTTTGTGAAGGTTGAGGTGGTGGGGGGACCCAACGGCTCCCACACCCAGCTTATACCACAGATTTCTATACCCAATACAGCTACTAGTATAGGTAAGTGTTAGTTAACAACAAGGATGGTATCATCCAGAAGTTGTAAAGAGTGTAATTTCATTCTAAAGCTTGGAAATAAATAATGAAAAATAGAGTAGATGCCCTTGCCCATTTTGATGTGTAAACTTAAAATTTAGCATCCTATAAAATACCTTGGAAATCAAATTTAAGTCAAAGGACAGACTAACGTTCAAAATTAAGTGCCTCGGAAATCTCAATAACATTTTACTTTTATATTTTAGGAGGTTACACAATTGGGGGTCCCGGAGGGGGCAGTTATACCATCCAGTTACCTACAGTTACTCAGCCAGGTAACTATCTAGGTATCTATTTTAATTTATTTCTATCTGTCTATCTCTTTAAATAGTTAGATATAATATCAAGTTACCTATTAATACTAACACAGGTAACTATCTAGGTATCTATTTAATTTATTTCCATCTGTCTATCTCTCTAAATAATTAGATATAATATCAAGTTACATAAATATAAATACTAAGGTAGGTGACTATCTGGATAGCTATTTAAAATATATTTCTATCTGTCTATCTCTCTAAATAGTTAGATATACAATATCAAGTTACCTATTTATACTAAGATAGGTAACTGTCTGGGTATCTATTTTAATTTATTTCTATCTGTCTATCTCTCTTAATAGTTAGATATAATATCAAGTTACATAAATATAAATACTAAGGTAGTTAACTATCTAGGGATCTATTTTAATTTATTTTTGTCTGTCTATCTCTCTAAATAGTTAGATACAACATCAAGTTACCTATTAATACTAACACAGGTAACTATCTAGGTAGGTATCTATTTAATTAAAATTTTATCTTCTCTTGTTAACCTTACAGTGTTAAACACAATATTAAAGGTACCTATAGCTTCTCTATAATCAAGGTCTAAAATGCAAAAGACAACAATATCAAGTATCTTGGATTAAAAGCAGATTAATTAAAATTTTTGTTCAGACGTCTTATTTCAAACTCTATTTCTTACCATAGAGAGAAGGAGGACAATGGGCTGTTCATTACACTAGTCCCCAAAGTTTTATAATAACATTTTCTTATTGACATCTTAACCTATCGATTAAGGAGGGCAACAAATCCAGTACACCACCACTAGCCAGCCCCAACTGCAGTACACCACCAGCACCCAGCCAACAGTATCAGGTGTGTAAAAGTAATTTACTTACTTTTGAATGATTAGTAAAATTAGACCATGTTTTACCTACATTATTTTAATATTATATTTGTTATTTTGCATTATTTAGATTTTTTGTGTTGATTTAGCAAATTATTAAACAAGTTTGTAATAAAAGAATGCTTTAAGATGTAAGAAAATAGTACAAGTAAGCTATAATCAAATATTAACAAAGCATACAGAACGCAACGTTTGATGATTAATGTGCATTTACAATTTAGCTAAAATACCATTGACATTGGAAGTCAAACGACAATTGAATGTCTGTAAATGTAAACAAAAATCAGCTGATTGTGAAACATGGTACGACAACGATTGGTGCGCAACTGCCGCTTAATATTACATGATTTAAAATGTCATCTTGAATTAATAATTTAAACAAACATAATTTTGTTACAATAGGTGTACAACTACAGCAACAACACCAGCAGACAACACATCACAATCTGCCAACTCAACCACTGCCACAACAGGTAAAACATACGCTTTCAGAAGAGATAATACTTTAATTAATGCCTGATGATGTGTTGACTTCTACAGTGCAGTGTTTAAAGGGATGGTATGAATGCATAGCATATGAAATGATATTTTTTGGTATTGGCTCGACGTCCATGTATCCTTTATATAAAGTAGTAAGTTTTTTTGTCTGTTGTGAAGAATCTCGGTGAAGGCTGAACCGATATGGTTCTCCTTTACAGTGCAGCATTTTGTAGGCCCTGAAATGGTTTTAGGCTACATTATCATATTTTTGTAAAGAAGTGTGGGTAAGGTTTAGGCTATCATTCTGCCCTTCCATATCCCTTTCGAAAACAAGTTAGAGGCGCAGCCGCTAGTTAGTTTTATAATTCAATAAGTAACAGTAATGAGACCCGCATTATGAACAAAATAGTCAAAAAACTTTTCTCTGTTAGACTTATTGTCGGATTTCTCATTACATTTATATATATCTACCTATCTTTTTATTTAGACTCTGTCTGGAAGCGGAGTACAACAGGTACAAATGAGTCACCTCCAGCCCGGACAGACCCTCGGACCCCAACATATTGTTGTCACTTCTCAGCCTCAGGTAGTATGCTTGTTCTCTTGAAAATAGTAATGGGATGGATTTTATGATTATTTTTTTTGAAGGGGAGGTCGACCACCCCAACTCATTTTCAATTTTTTTTAATCTAGGGGCGAGGGTTATTTTTTCTATAGGCAATTTTTCTTGGGAGGGTGGTGGTACCCTCCCAAAAAATAGATATAAACCTTCCAAGGACCTGTGAGAAGCTATACTGTAAAGGAGAACTATATCGGTTAAGCGGTTAGCAAGATCCTTTGGTACAAAAAGACGACAGACATCCTGTTCTTTTTTTAAAAGGATGACCAGGCACTGTTAACCTAATAAATTATTTATTTCTATCCAGGTACATATTCAACAGCAGCCAGGTCCTGGTCCTGCCGGCCAGCAGACAGTTGCCACTGTCAACCTACCACAGATACCACAGCAGGTATAATCCTTAAAAAGAAATAGAATTTCTATTTGTACCTGTTCTCGAGATTTATAATCTAGCTGTTCAGTGTTCATTGGTCCAAGGAAGATTTAAACCTATTTTTGGGGGAGGGCACCACCACCCTTTCAAGAAAATCACCTCTAGAAAAAGGACCCCTCCGGGCCTCCACCCCAAAAAAAAATTTTTAAACTTAAAATAAAATGGTTAGAACTATAATAATAACCAGAAAGTCTATTTTCTTCAATCTTTATTGGCAACTCCTATAATAATTTGGCATAGTTTCATTACCAACGTATGGAAAATTAGACTTTAATCAAATTTGATTTCAGATGACCTTAAATTCTGGGTTCCAGCAGACGGTGGCTGGTCAGCCCGGCCAGCCCCAGCAGCTGCACACAACAGCTGTCGCAGCTATGCAGCAACAGCAAATTCAGACTGCTGTGGCGCAGCAACAACAAATTAAGACAGTACAACAACAACCACAGCAACAACAAAGTTGGATGCAGGTGTGTTTGATTGCTGGTAGATTGATAGATTGACAGATTTTAAGCATAACAAATAGATATAATCAACATATAGATACACGAAGAATACGGACAAACCAACAGACACAAGTTTTTAATTTCTATATACAGTAGGTATATGAAAAGAAACCACAAATTATACTTATCCGTCGATATTATTATGCCTTCTTGAAAAAATTACAGTTACAATTTCTGGTTATCCTAGGGTTTTTTGCTCCATACAAATATACATAACTTGTCAGTTTCTTTTTTTTTAAGCGAAGCTTTTCTGTAATTAGAATCGGTCCGTACGTCCGTCCGAGACAGAAAGCTTTTTTTTTGTTAATTTAGGCATGTTAGAATTGTAATATCGATTTCAAACTTTGCATGGTGATTCCTGTAGTAGTTAGGTACGATTTAGAAAGAGTAACAACTCTATGATCATTATCAGAATCTCCGTACGTCCATTTTAAACATGTTGATTTTTTACTTTTTTGACATTAAATTTTTGAATGTTAAAATTATCCTATTCATCTGATTTTTTGAAAACTGATTCCTATAACAGTATAGCAGGGTACAATGTTATAAGCAAATCATCTTCATAAACATGTCCCAAAAATGTAAATATGTACTCAAACAGTGTGTACTGATGCATTAATATTCTGCTTACTCTGTTCTGACAATCTACAAGTGTTAATGTTCGTTAGTCCTACCGTTTCAGAGCTTTGCTTTTATGGATGTTGTTATCCTTGTTACAGTGCAATTTTCTCATGACAGCTAATCTTGTTTCGCATTTAGGTTAACATGGTAAAAGCAGAGAAAGACAGAATAGAGTCGTTGAAAGCGGAAATATTGAGGAGAGAACCATTTGAACCTGCAAGATCTCATAAACAGCTTTTCATATCAGGTTTAATATTAAAACATTAATATATTATGAAAATTAGGTCAATTTTGTCAGAGAGAGAGAGGGGACAATGGATTGTTTGTTTATTTCATTAGTTTCATAATAATGTTTTCTGGTGTTATCCTCTTAGAAATTTTTTTTTCAATTTTAAAAATTTGAGCGAAGCGCAGCTAATCTACAACTAATTCTTATTCAGACTACGTGGTGAAACACAGACGTAAGGACAAGAAAACAGCTGAGAGTAAGCTGGTGGCCGCGGCGAAAGACATCTGGAGGGAAACTGATAAAAAGGTAACTTTGTTTTTCTGTCCTGAAATCATAAAACAAAAATAAATGGGGGAGGTAGGTTGTGCTAAAATTCCGTAAAGGTGTGAGTTTTAGGGCTTAAAAACAGTAGTAGAACAAAAATATTCACAAAATATGTGTATTCCTTATTGAAAAGAACTATAGACAAAAATATTGTTAACATAAATTTTAACGTTCCACTACTGTTTTTAAGCCCTAAAACTCACACCCTTACGGAATTTTAGCACAACCTACCTCCCCCTTTGTGAAACAGTTCGGGAAGGCATAGCAGCAACTCTACCAGAAAGTCTATTTTAAACATTTAGATTTTAGGTAGTTAAACATCTAATTTTTGCATTTTAGAATTGTTCTATTGATTTGATATTTAAATATTAATTCCTTTGATGATAAAGCACAGTGTTGCAAGCAAAAGAAAGTAAGCAAATTTATGACAAATTCAGAACGAATTTTTGTTAAGTTTAAAATACCTACCTAATCTTTTTTTATTTAAAAAAGGCTCAAGTCTTATTGAAAACTAATGTTGTCTTTAATTTATTATCACAAAATAGTTTTCAGTCTGATCATGGAAGTTGTCATGTCATTCTTGTTATTTTTCTAGGATAAGAAGAAATGGTTAAAAATGTTAGAACCCCAACGTCAGAGATATATTGAAGCTTATACTAGTAAGTAGTTTGATACTGGTTAGGGGGGGAGGGGTAAAATAGAAATGTGGCTTCACAACATAAGCCTTCATTTTTATCTGAAGTAGTTATAGAAAATTGGTAAGAATAAGATGATGTAAAAAAAATTTATCGAATCCTGAGCTTTAAGAATCTGATATTTTACTATTATCGAAAAGTACAAGACTTTCAGTATTTGAGAAAAATTGTAAAGGGGGTGTATGCTCAGAAAACAATATATGTACTAATGTAGACTTGCTTTTCCTCAGGCATCTGCAGGACTTACAACACTCTTTTTAATCTTATAATTGTACATTTTTATGTTCGCGGAAAGCTGTTTATAATACGATGTGGTATACAACTTACTATTTCTACTGAAGTTTAAAAACTAATGTAGAAATGCCTATATTTACTAATTATTTTTATTTTTTAGTATTTGTTCGTGGATTAAACAAAGAAGAATTAGAGTTGTACACAGACATGAAGGTAGGTTTTTTTTCACTTAATATATGGCCTTTTGAATTCAACTATTTTGCCTAATTAAGATTTGCTTATTGTTGGGGTGCTAGCTCGATTCTTAGATTTTCACGTTTTCCTTTATAGCTAAGTCCCTCATTTTATGATATACTCCTAAAAAATGCCTCTGAATGGGCGAAAATGGCCACTTTCCCTGTCGGTCTGTCTGTAATGATTCAAAAGACCATTATACAACTTAGAAGGTCTTATCAAGTTTCATGTTTATTTTTTATGACAATGCTATATAGTTATTCTGATTGTCCAGTCCATCCAAAAAAAATTTGCTTCGCTACTTATGGATGTTGTCTTCCTTGTTTTTTTTTATAATAGTTATTTTTCGCATCGTATTATTAACAGCTTTCTGCGGATATAAAACGTACAATTGTAAGATTAAAACCATTTTTTAGCCCCGAGATGCCAAAGCCAAGGGCTAAAAAAATGGTTTTCGTATTATGATTGTACATTTTTATATTCGTAGAAAACGGGATATAATACGATACGATACATGATTTTTCAGTTTAGCTTATAACCGGTTCTAATAAATAATTCTTATTTTCAGGCACGTCGGGACGCGGAGGAAGAGGCCAGGCGGGCCAACGAATCGGAGGACAGCGAAGAGAGTTCCTCAGATGATGACAGCGATAGCGACTCAGATACGGGTTCTGACTCAGACCTTTAACTTGCAGAACATTTGTCTTATTGTCTTAATATTGAATTTGTTTTCAAACGCCTAATAAGAAAATGGGAGAAGCCAAAAAAAACTTAGGAATATTTATATTGTAGAAACTTTTATCCTTTAATTAACAATTGTTATTTATCAATCGTATTATAGACAGCTTTCCTTGGATATTCAAAATAGTTTTAAACATATTAAATATGGTCTAGCAAAACTAGTTCTAATTTTATGATTTTTATTTTAATATTCGTAAAAGGTGTCTGCAATACGATGCTATACATGATTTTTCAGTATGGCTGAGAACCAGTTCTTATCCAGCGAATATCAATCGGTTTCGATTCTTCGAAGCCATACTGGAAATAAAATCACATTACCTACTATTCTAGATCTATTCACATATCTTTCTTAACTTAAGGTATTATATATTATTTACGTATCCGTGGACAACTGTCTACAAAATCATACCTTATAAAGAATAACCGATAAGGAAATAAAAAAGACATGTACAAATTGTTTTCAAGAGCCTAAAACTTGTTTGATATTGAAACTTAACATTTTGTCAAATTATCTGATAATATTAATCTTGTCTTTCTTAAAATACTATTGGAAGCTTTTATAGTGCATATAAAAAAGACGTCCTATTGGTCTATCATTTGCCAATTAAAATGTATACTGGCCTACAATTGGAAAAATAAAATCAAATGTATAATGGCTTACCATTGGATAAAATGTATGCTGGTATGCCATTAGCCAATAAAAATGCATACTGGTCTGACATTGGTAGTTTAGTCTGTGTATTGGCTTATCATTGGTCATTTAAATTGTATGACATAATTTTTTATAGGCACTTTTAACAGCTTCATACTATTGTTGATAAATTTGGGATCGAGTAAAAATTATGATGAAAGGTATCTTTACAAGTCTGTTTGTGCGACCAAACGGCTGATCGCACAGCCAAAGTTTGCATGAAACTGAATACTTTAACTTTAATTAAACCCACCCTTTTTATTTTTTTTTGAGGGTGGGGGGTGTGAGAGAAACTTTAGCCCCTGCGGGGCTCTTATAAACTATATTTATCCTTTGATGAAGGATAAAAAAATCTATTTGTGGCCAATCTGCAAGTTTTTTTACGCGTATTTCCAGTAGTCGCGTATTTTTGGGTCTTGGCTATTCCAGAATATTTATATGCTTTGTTGTGACACAACAGTCAGGGGGGGGAGGGGACATAGGGTTGTTTATTACACTAGTCCCCACAGTTTTATATCAACTCTTATTCGTTTCCTTAACAAATCTGGGGACCTTTATTGAATTTTAATAGGTTGGTTCATAAAGTTGAATATCCATTGAGTTTTGTGTACCATCATTGGGGATATACATCAATTAATCGGCCCTAGTCTTTATCCTTTTTTGATCCATTGAATTAGCAACCCTTTTGGATTCTAGCAGCCTGTGAGGAGATTTTTCTTCTTATTTTTTGACCCGACCCGAAAAATTTGTTTGTTGTCGATTGTTTATGTTTTTTATATAAAAAAGTAAAACTTATTTTGAAATAAGTATTTTGTCGAATAGTCTTTTTGTAATTGATATTGTTTTTTTTTGCCCATTAAATCTTAATTTTAGGTAATTCTGAAAAGATTGTTGTTAATTTATCAATTTATAAAGGAAATTTTTCTTGAAAACAATATTTTTGTTTTATTGAATGTTTTTTTCTGCTATACAATAATTAAAGGAAAATTTTGGCGTTAATTAGTATATTTTTAAATGGTTATTAATTTCTTGTACAAGTTGATATGAATATTGACGTTTATTTACATAAATATGAAATCTTATTTTTTACCCTTTTCGTTTGAAATGTTTGTAATTTTATTTTGTTAAATATTGACGTAGAGACTCCATAAAGTACTTGATGTTTTTTCATATTCAGTTTGTTATTGCTTTTTGCGGATACTGTATCCTGTTTTTTTTCTCCATAAATATCAGGGCTCGGCAGCCGCGCGTCAGCCGCGACTAAGCCTCAAATTTAAACACGTTTAGGTTCTTTTTAAAAAAAAGTGATTGCCATATTTGGGTTAGGTTTATATTTTCCAGTTGATTTTAGTAATTTAAATGGTTGCTTTCTCTGTGGCTTGCAAACGGCTGCCGAGCCCTGATAAATATTTCCTAAAATCATAAAGTTTAAGCAATTTTGCCATCAACTTTTCTGCAAGTCAAAAAGAATCGTTTTAGACCAATAAAAACCATATTTTTCTTCATTTTGAATTTACTGGGTACCTATAGAATGCTGTTATCATTAATAACGAAGGAATTTTCATTTTCGTTCATCTCATATTTATCATTAACTAAAGGCAGATTTTGACACTAAACAACTGGAGGCAAGAAATAAATTATCTTTCATTGTTCTATCCTTGTGATGATTGCTTTAATTAGTTGTAATAGTTATTTATCGCATCGTATTATAGACAGCTTTCCGCGGATATTAAATTGAAAAATTAAAAAATTAAAACCGGTTTGTTCTCCTCGAGGGTCCGAAGGCAGGCCCGGGCTATCAAAACTGGTATTAATTTTATGATTTTTATTTGAATATTCGTGGAAAATTGTCTGTATATCGATGCTATACCATGATTTCTTCAGTAGGGCTGAGAACCGGTTCTAATTCAGTGGACATTGATCGGTCTCGATTCCATACTGGAATAATTTTTAGTTCAGCAAGAATACATTACCTTTTTTTATTTTATACATCATATTTTACTTAAATCTTTGATCTCAATTAATTTTATACATACATACACATCTACATATAATTCTATACATATGATAATTATACTTGTAATTGAATCATTTAAGCAGTTGGGAGTCGCGAAACCATCTTTTTTATCAATAACAAATAACCAAGAAGGCTTTTTTGCTCTTTTTCGTAAAAAAAAATTTAATTTTAACTCTTCTATTAGATATAGCTTTTAACCAATTCTAAATTAAAAGAAACATTGTATACATGTTCCAAAAAACAGAAATCTTGATTATATTTCTACAACTAAAAAGTTGGTTTCGCGACCCAAGCCGTATTAAAGAAACTATTGTAATGAATAAATTTTATGTATTGTTACATGTTTGATCATGATATTTGTTAAATAAAACATAAAAAAGAAAATTTTGATTTTAAGTAGCATTTGTTGTAACCGAATATTGCAGGGGCGTCGTAGCTCTGTGGTAACGCACTGAGTTATGGTGATGCGAGTTCGAGTTTAAGTCCCCATGTGGCAACTCGAATTTTTCAGTTGAATACATTCACACATCTTCCCCTGGTTGTGTAAGAAGGGAGATTATTGAGTGGTTTGGATACTTAATAATCACGTACATAATATCTGTACAACCCTTATCCCAAGCTCCTCTGTAGAGAGCGTCATTTACGGAGACTTAATTTGGGACACCTGACATACTCGGCGAGGGTGAGGTAATAAAGAGTAACACCCTTGAGAAAGCGGGTCAAGTCATAATGTACTTGGGCGTTGAGCTTGATAGCCCTAGTGGCTATAAAAAAAGTGTCTCGTCCATAAGGAAAAAGGATAAGAGGATGAATACTCACCCCTTTTTCATGGTAAAATACTACTTCCCCATCCCTAAATTT
>LS055543.1:0-15189 GCA_900241095.1 Acartia tonsa | reverse complement strand
TACCTACCCAATGGTGGCACAAACTGACATGCCTGATCAAATGCGGGTAAGACATACAATATACCAGGGATCTGAAGTGATAAGACAATATATGCTAAATTGATATACATCATCCCAATGTTTCCTCTGTAGATTAAAATTATTGGTTTATATAAAAGTTTGGAACCAAGAAATCAAAATTGAAAAACAGTACTCAAAATAGTTAAGCCAATGAAAAAGATATAGCTTTGGGTACCCGCGTATTTTACAGTCCAATGTCCCCTCCCTTAATGAAATTATAAACTAAGACAGGGAATAAATCTGAAGAGAATATTTTTTCTCTACAGGTGATTGTATAAAGATATTTCAGGAATGGGTTTTGGTGGGTCTAAAAGCTAATACCAGATGTCAATGTGGGTCTTTATACTTTATCAGCTTAGGACCTGTTTATCGATGTGACAAAACACTGAAAATTTTCTTTGTACCTTAAAGAAAAAAATATAGCAAATAAAAAATGATTTCTTTTTGGCGCAAAAGTTAAATATTTTGCTGAAGTCTAAACTACAAAATATTTTGTTTGTTATTATAATTTTCAAAATTTTATTTAAATTTAAAACAATTGAGCCGATTCCAACCTCTCAACATCAATTTAGACAAACAGACAAAAATTCAGAAAAAAGCGATTCACTATCTTTTATCTAGTTTTTTTCTTATCAAGGTAGAAGTAATGGAGATATGCAATAATGCCTGTGAAAAACACGTTACAAATAATGAATTGGTAATTTAAATTTTTTAAAAGTGAAAACTGGAAGCGGTCATAACACGCAAAAATAAAAAGTAAATTCGATCATCTAAAAGGACAAACAATTTTATGACTTTAAGTGGGTTCGGGTTCTATACCTCTCCACGTACCCTTCAAACATATTCCGCATTTTATAATTGAGGTTCATTCCCTAATACATAACCAACCCTTTGATTGCAAGGATTTTATCTTGAAGTCCTAACTGTGCATGCTAATGAGTTGCGCATGTTTATGGGCCAAGGCATTCCCTACCCTTACTATTGATGTCAATTACGCTAATGCCGCATATACTCATACTCTAGATTAAATTTTTAATGATACGAATTTACTCAAATTCTCAAGATTGTTTATATGACAATATCATAATTTTTAGGCTGCTCAAAACATAAAGGAAAGTTTAGACCTGAAGTTTGGCTCAACATGGCACGTCATAGTTGGTGAAGGATTTAGTTTTGATATTACATACGAGGTAAGATTTACTGTAAAGTAGCAGCGCTAATGACGATCGTTTCTACAATAAGAAATAAATGCCAGTGAAAGATTACGCCCTACCTTATGAAGCAGTAGATACTTTAAAATACCAGAGCTGGATCTTTAAATCTTTAAATTACATAAAATGCTGTTCTCTCATTGGTGGAAAGTTGGCTCACCCCGATCTGGCTCACCACTAAAATGATTTAAAGATCCAGCTCAGGTTACTGCCTAGTAACTGGTGTAATATAATTGAATCCTTAATATATAAAAGTATCAGGATTTGCGTCTTTTCCAAAGGATCTTGCTAACCACTATCCCGATATGGTTCTCCTTAACAATAAAGCTTATCATTGCATTGGTCCTGGGAAGGTTTATAACTATTTTTCTCAATCTCTTTATTTCAGTCCTCTAAATTGCTGTACATGTTTTTTGCTGGAAATCTTGGAATCATTGTGTGGAAATGTTCACCTTACGGAGGTAAAAATAATCCTTGATTGAACAAGTATAAAAATATTCAAAATAGCATGATTTTTTTTTCTATATTTGCATATCAACTTCTATTGTACAAAAGACTTAAATTTACTTTTCAATTGAACATTACCTAATCATAGTTTGATAATAAGAGGGATGAGCGGAGGAACCATTTGATCACATCAATAAATGCCCATAGCCCTAAAACTTAATGTTAAAAAAGTATGGGGGTAGTTAGGCCCGCAGGGGCTAGAAACAATTTTTCTCAAAAATTACAAAAAGATGGATCGATGGTACAATCTTAGGATCTACTGCAGTTCACGGTAAAATATTGCTGGTAAAGAATATTTCCAAAAATCTATGAATTTTAAATGCTGCTAGCTGCCAAACGGCTGAACGTACATATCATGCCCGCACTTTGTTTTAAGCGGCATAAGAAGGCCTACAAATAATCTGGAATAGCCATAAATTATTAATGCATAATTATCTCGCAGTGCAGAGAAATGCGCGAAAAAGACCTATTTGACACATTCTTTCTTCAGTAAAGCTTTCCCTGTGCATAATTGGATCTTGGCTATTCCAGATTATTTATAGGCCTTCTAATGCCGCTTAAAAAGGTGTGCGGGTATGATCTGTACGTTCAGCCGATTGGCTGCAGCCTTTAGAATTCATAGATTTTTTGGAAATATTCTTTACCAGCAATATTTTACCGTGAACTGCAGTAGATCCCAATTTTATTTTTAGCAGCTCTTTTTGTTAAAAAGCAAAATTCAAAAATGTTATTTATATTTCATCCGTATTCGTTGGCCTTTATGAGGGGGTTTCAGAAGCAAATGGTTCTTCCGATCAACCCCCTATTTTCAAATTAAATGTACATAAAGCAAACACATTTTTAGGTTTTCCATGTGTTTGACATTTATAAAATTGCATGTTTTTCATATTTAAACTGGACAAAAAGGATGAAGAAAGGATTTTTTTTAAAGTTCAAATATTCGTACTGCCTCATTTTTTTTTATGGATTTTAAGCGATTTTTTAAAGTTTTTTCTTAAAGATACCATTCTTAAATACTTGAATAAGAGAGGCGAGCCAAGGTCAGTGGAATATAATTTATTTTTGTAAACTTTAGAATGAACCGAGTTTTCTGATGCTCACAGAAAACCCCTTCATGTGTCGCTGTCATCATATTACTACAAGCCTCATAACATCATCATAAATATCTCGGAGACCTAAGGTCAGAAAAGATGTATGGTGAACACAAATAATAAAACAGGGCTCGGCAACCGCTATTTAAATTACGGCCGGATAGAAATTTTACAGAATAGGGCGGTTGGGTATTTCTTACTGATTGCCCGGTGCTTTCCCTAAAAGTGCATAGCGTCCTAATGTTTCCTTAATGTCTAACCCCTGCAGGTCTACCCTGTACCCATTATAACCTAAATACACAAACATGAAAATATAACCCTTTCACCTTCCTAATTTAAATTGATTTCTTTTTAAGGTAGGCGGCGGATTTTTTTGTCCTTGTCTTTCAGATACACAGCCAGTTATCCCATCATTAATTGGCTGCGTAATCGTATGTACCCATGAAAATAGCTGGCTGTTTTTACTGTTGAAACGTCTGCCGGCTGCCATTAGCGGCTGAGGTGCATAGGAAAAACAACGGCTAATCACAGCTGTAGGATCAAATAATAACATGCTTAAAACTCACCTTTAAAAAATTTTCTTTAATGAACAGAACTACAAATAAATCTTCTTGTTGTTTATTCTTTTTATTAATATTTTTTTCCTGTACAAAATTTTGTATGTTATGCATGTTTTTATACTAATAATATTTTTAGTAGTAGTGAAGCTACTCTAAATTTAATCGTGTTTATCTTTCTTTTGTTAGTCTGCAATGTTGTTGCTCTTTAATCGGGCCTATATCCTATTTATATAATCCATTACTCTTCCATTGTACTTTATTGTTTAGATCATCACACATGCAGATTCGCTTCTAATAGACGTAATTATCTTTAATGTTAAAAAAGGCATTTTAGGTCACTTTTAAAGATACCGAAAAGTACACCAATTCAATCATTTTCTGCGTTAAGACTTAAACAAAGAATTTAACGCTTGCAAGTTTTAACTTTTATTAATCATTTTTACCACGTATTTAATTAAACTATTAAACATTTAATCTACCGCGCAAAGTTTTCAATACCTATCTAAACATTTAATGATGTTTTTAGGATTTTGAAATAAATTACTAATCATTTTTTGTCTTGCATTTCAGGACGAAGCTTGTACCAAAGCTGAAGCCCTTGCCTGTCCAGTAATATCTTATATATATTTAAATAAATTATTTTATTGCAAAATTTTGTTTTAATTTATATAAAAGTCTTTATCCTTGTATAAAAGTAAAAGGATGTTTGTCTGTTTGAATTCCCTAACTTTTAATTTCGAGGGGAGTAAAAGAAGGGTTTTAAAGTTTGAAAGGTTAAACTTTACTTTAATTCCATCCTTGGATGTCTATAGGGAACGATATATCTACTTTTTAAAAGCGAAGCGAGTTTTTGGGGGGCCAGCTTAGTGCCTATTTTATTCGGTTGCTCCCAAAAATCGGATGAAATTGCGAAATATTTTTTTATAATTATTTCAGTTGTTGGTTACAGCTGGTTATTAGCTTGCTAAAGCTGTGCTAAGTATGCAATTTTCTGTTCTTGTTTATATAAAAAAGGTAAAATACATGTTTTTCAAAGATCTAAAAAATTTAGAAGATAAAAAATGCATCCAAAAATTTATTTTTATAAATACAGTACAAAATTTTCAAATTATTATATTATTATTACATGATTATTTGAAATACTTTTCACATACAATAATTTGCAATATTAAACAAGCTAATAACTTTTATTGAGAAAAAAAAGCTTTAAGAAATTGAAAAAATAACTTGTTCTTTTATTTAAAAAATTAAGCAAAGAAAAATTACTTCCTAGAAGATTAAAATAATAATTACTAAAATAAATCATTCAAAAACAATAGTAGAGAAATATAAATTTTTTGTTTAAATGGCAGATCACAAATTATTACATTATTATTCAGGGCGAAAAGACAATGTGAATAAAACTAACGGATCTACTGCAGTTCACGGTAAAATATTGCTGGTAAGCAATATTTCCAAAAATTTATGAATTTTATAGGCTGCTAGCTGCCAAACGGCTGACCGTACAGATCATATCCGCACACCATTTTAAGTGGCCTAAGAAGGCCTACAAATAATCTTAAATAGCCAAGATCCAATTATGCACAGGGAAAGCTTCACTGAAGAAAAAGCGTAAATAGGTCTTTTTCGCGCATTTCTCTGCACTGCGAGATAATTATGTTTATTAATTTATGCATAAATCAATATGCTATGGCTATTACAGATTATTTGTAGGCCTTCTTATGCCGCTTAAAACAGTGTGCGTGCAAGTGCATGATCTGTACTTTCAGCCGTTTGGCAGCTAGCAGTCTTTAAAATTCTTAGATTTTTGGAAATATTGCTTACCAGCAATATTTTACCGTGAACTGCAGTAGATCCAAATTAACCTTTACTTTATACTGCTAATAATGAAATTTTCGTCCATTATCTTATCCCTGTGAAGTATTGCATAATATGGCGAAATTACAAAGCTCTGAGTTTGATTACAATGCATAATGCTAGAGGAAAAATTCAAAATCAACAAAATATTAAATGGCACTGTTTAAAATTTGTTTTTAATATACAAAACTTTTATCCAGAAATAGCACAGCAACAAAGATAAAATCAGAAAAGTAATTTTGATTTTATTACAATTTTTAAAACTGCAGAAAAAGTTGATTCATGCAATTTTTTTATTTTATCTTAATCTAACCTTAAACTATTGTTCTCTGTTCAATTTTAGGCATATTTTATACTATTGTAGTACTAAAATCTAATAAAAATAACATTTTCAGAAATACATTCTTTTAGATGAGATCAATGAAAAAATGCATATAAAAAAAAACATGCTTGGGCTAAATTCAGTTGAACTTGAACTGGGTGATGATAGAATAGTTATTTCTATAGAATAATAGATATTATAAACGGCCTTCTGCGGATATAGAATGCTCAATTATGAGATTAAAACTAGTTTTTTAGCCCCGAGGTGCCGATGGCACCTGCTAAAAAAACTGGTTTTAATCTTATGATTGTACATTTTTATATTCGTAGAAAGCTGGATAAAATACGTACTAGACATAGTTTTTTTCGTATGGATGAGAACCGGTTCCTATCCACCGGATTCGAATGAATATGAGAAAAAACGTTACTAAATTTTTACGCAACCCATAATTTAATTACTTATTGTTTTCTGATATAAAAAAAATTAAAAAGCTTAGGTATCTACAAGATTCTCCCTTTGATTTTTGTTATTTTTATCCAAAAAAATTTCTAATAGTGACAAATTCACTTATTTTACATGAGCAACATTAATTGTCCACTTAAAGTAGTATAAATAATATTAAAATGTATTATTAGTTTGATAAAATAACGCTTTTTTTGGAAAAGCAAATATCATCTAAGATTAATTTTCATGTTACGGTAAGTTTTTTCTTTAAATTTATGTTAACAACTTTCATATTATTGTAATCCACAGAAGTAAGAGGTTAGTTTTTGGTACCAACTTCATTAACTTTCCTTGAAATATTTCAATTTAGATTTTTTAGAGCTTATATAATAAGTATGTTGGTAAGTTTCTTACGCTAAAAAAAACTGTTCTTCTTTTTGATAAGGTTTTAGCCAAATATATAATTATCTTTCTTAAGATGGGGTGTTACAAAAATTAACCTATTGAATTTTTGTTTGTGATGATTTAGATACTTTTTGTGGAACTAGGTAATAGGTATGCCTTAAAATGTAATGCATCAAATATTGTTTTAGATTTATTTCGCTTGTTGGTCATACCTTATTCCTGGTAATGCCTATTCATCTTGTTTTTGAGAATCCAAATTTTGGTCAATGTCATTCTCAGTGTTAACATCTTCAGATACAGTTTCATTTTCATTCTCATTAGATTCTGTTTCGTCTTTATTAGTTATGGTGTCATTGTCATTTTCTTTCTCACTGCTATCGTCTTCGTTTGTCTCGCCACTGTTTTCACTTTCTTTCTCATTAACTGAGGCTTCATTTTCATCATCCAATTGTTCAGATATGACTTTATTTAGGACTAGATTTGTTTTGACATTTGGGTCTTCCCCCTCGTCTGTTTCTTTGTTGTTTTCAGCTGCGGGTTCCTGAGGCGGCTCCTTCTTGATTTTGTTTGCTGGCAAATCTGTTGTTTTATCTGCTGAATTCTTGTTGACTTCGGCCATTTTGCGGTCTTTACCACTCAACTTCACCTAAAAATTATATTTTAATTAGGAAAATGTTTGAATTTTAAACAGAATAGGTACTAACTAATCGATATACTTGAATGTTGCCCGAGTTCTTTAATCTTTATGAACTCTACTGAATTACTACTTCCATCTGGCTAAAATAACGATAGGACCCTTTTCTCATCCCCTCCCCTCCTACTGAACCAATAAATGAATTACACATTAGCAACCTAAATTGAAGACGAATTTCCCATTTCAATAAATCCATTGTCCTAATATCTGGAAAAAAACCCTACTTTCTCACGTTCTCACATTATTCCAAAGAAGGACTTAACTAGCATACATTGACGAAAAAAACATTTTGAAGTATTGAGTACCTAGGTTTGTCATTGCTTTGATACCTATTCTTAGTTATCTAACTTACCACACAATCTCTCTTGATGGTATGTGCACTTTCCAGGTGCTTGGTCACAAGGTCCTGTGACTCGAAAACTTGTTGACAATCCCACAGGGGACACTGGTTCGGCACTTCAGCTTTATCCTAAAAAAAAAGATTATTCAATGTAAATAAAAAACAGGAATTTCATTGGAAAAAAACTTTTCTTTATACATCATGGGGTGTGAGAAAGTTTTAGATTATTTACATATCTTTTAAAATCTTAAAAATTTGCGTTATTATAATCAACAACAAATAATTTACCTCTGTGACTGTTTCATCTTTCTTTCCACAAATGCCGTTGCGCATATGCCGCGATCTGTTACTTGGAGAGGAAAAACATTTGTCACAGTTCTTACACTTCACTGATGATAGTTTACCCCTCTAAACAAGAATATTCTTTAGTTTTAGACAATTTTGAGTAGCTGTACACAATTATAAGGGTATATCTACTAAATTTATTTCATAGTTTTGATTTAAATTGATTAACTGTTACTAATTGACTTAACTGGTCATATTTTTAGTTTTTAAGAGGCAAAAGAAATCTTACCTTAGCTGGCTGAATCTTTGGTTGTACAGGAGTATGCTGTGGTTCATATTCTTCTGGTGTCAGCTGGTGAGATTTCTGCAGGTGCATACTGATGTTCTTGTAGATATGCTTGATCACTGAGTCACATAGCTAAAAGAATTTATTTTATATAACTTTTCAGAATCCGATTGATTACCGCTAAATAACAGGTTCTTAACTGAGAAGAGAACAACATATTAGTCCGGTTAATAAAAAATTGCCCGTTTAACAGTAAATAAAGTATTACTTCCAATAAATCCTTAAAGTTTACTTTCATCACGATACAATCACAAGAGTTACTGAAGGAAAAGTTTATGTGGGATGATAATTAATGGCATTTTGAATTTAGTAAAATTTGACAGTTTAAGAAATATTACGGGTCAACTTTTATCCAATAATATGCACATAATGTGAAAATAATACAAAAAAAATAAATGCTAGATTTAAGAAACAGAAGGGGCATTGATTGTATTTGCAATACAAGATCTCTAAAATGCCCCCCCCCCCTTTAGATTCTTACCTTGCAATGGAAATATTCTGTATGTGTCTCCATAGCTCCATATTCTCTCTCAATAATATCTGGTTCAATATCATGATCAGCTTTGGTGTGAGCACGTATAACTGCTTTGTCATTGGACGTCTAAACAATTAAAATATTATGCTAAGTAGCACTACTATTCAAATCACTTTATCTTATTTGTTGAATAAAAAACTTAGGATACTTGTGATTGGATTAGTTCAAAACTAGTAGAGTCCAAACTTTTGAACCAATGATTTTAATCTACAGAGGGAATGATTTTGTTTATAAACATTGTGGATGTACCTAAATTTATCGTCCATTGTCTTATCCCTTAAGATCCCTGAACAAGAATTTATTAGGTTACAACTCAAATACACACATTTACAGCATATGTTATCTACTAATTCGACTTAAATTGTCTAAATGTATTATGAGGTTTACATCTATTATTAATATTTACAGGTCATACTAGTTTTTTTGTAGCTGTTCGCCTTCCAAAGATATAGTGTACGTACTGTAACGCATAAGGCCTGTTTAAAGACAACCAAGCCTTTGATTGTACGATCTTTGTAATTTATTGTTTGAACTGTGCTACTTATAATGATGCATTTTGTTGATAAATATTATTAGTTTTACCTTGCCACATACTGGGCAGGTGAACACACATTTGTTCCATTTTTCTTTCAGCGGAGCATTGCTAGCAACACTTTTACTGCCAGGCCAGGTAGTTTCAACAGGATCTGAACCTGAAATCTTCTCTGAGCCTCCAGGGATACCATAGGTAGCCTAAAAAACAAGTTTTATAAAGTGTTCGGTACACCTGGAGAGCTAAAATTTCAGCCTAATAAAGCTTCATACAACCATTGATAAGAAAGCACAATTTAAATATAATCTGATGCTTATTCTTACCGTTAAATTGCCGCAATTTATCGTTATTTGTTAAAAATCCAAAGATAATTTTTAAATAATCTTAGACGTAAAATAAAAACATGGCCGGTTACTGAAAAAATACGCAAATTCCGAGAAGCAACTAAAAAAATACCTTGTACTGGTCAATGGTGAGTGAGTGTATTTCACGAAGATGAGTATATATATTGTTGCGGGCATGGCGGGTGCTTGCATTACATATCTTACACTCCCACTAAAAAAACAGTTTTTTAGAGGCCTTTAAAGCACTTTATATAAGAAAAGGGGAGGGGGCTTTATTTTCAATTTATTTTTTGAAATTTTTATTGTTTCAAGGGAGATTTCTCTTGGGAGGTGGAGTTACTCTTCCCAAAAATAGTTATAAACCTTTAAGAACCACGTCAGTCAAGCGGTTAGCTAGATCTTAATCTACAGATACATCGTTTTACTTTTATATAAGAATTGAAAACAAAAAAGAGAACAATTACATTAATTTCAATTTTAAATAAGTTTTTAAAAAAATGATATACCTAATAAATCCACAAAAAAATAAGTGTACCTTTGGTGTTTTGGTTTCTGGCGGTCCAAACTTATCAACATACAGAGAAAAATCCAGATTATGTACTGTTTGTACGTGAGATCTAAAAATATTAGTAATACATTTTAAAACTATCAAAGTTATATATGTATTACTATTATGAGATGTAATATCATGGAACACCCTACTAAAATATGTTTCATGTAATGTCATTGTCCGCCCCCTTCCCCGCAAAAAAAACTTCGGACACAATTTTGATTGAAAATCAACCCCCGCCCCCCTCTAAACAGACTTATTTGGCACGCCTATTTCCTGAATGAAGCCAACTGACCTTATGTTTCTTTTATCTGGGAAGACACTGTTACATAGGAAGCATTGAAATTCACATCTAAAATTTTAAATATTTTATACCTTGTAAAAAAACGTTTATTAACTTGATGCTTGTTTTAGGTTAGGTTAAGAAAAGTCTACATGAGTCCCATGAGTACCTCGTAGGATTAGAGCCCTCCGCAGGGGGTAAATATACTTTTTTCTTTTTCCAAAATCAAATTACGTAGGGGGTGTTCGGTGGTCAAGAATTAAGCTTGAATGAAAGCACCGTATTTTATGGACGATTGAACTTGTTTAAAATCTAACTAAACTTACTTGTTCCATGGATCCTGTCCGGTGGCAGATGCTTCCAGGCCAGGTGAGGCTGTTCTGCTCCCAGGAAAAGGGACACTCAAACTCTCATAGGCGGTATCCGGGCTTGAACATCTTTATATATAAAACAAGATTAGTCTTTACAAACATATCTTACTAATTGGCATATAGAATTCCTATTACTGCATAAAAATAATGGAATATTTTATAATGCTTTTAGCCGAAAAAGAATCTTAAAACCCAAACTGAAAAAGTGTGTCCGAAAGTTCCAGCTGGGAAAATGTGTAACGTAACACACACACCAACACGAAGAACAAAAGGACAGCCAAACTTTTAGAGGTCCTAATGGCCTTTGACGAAAAAGCATAAAACCTTCTTGTATTCAATCCGTGGAAGAAGTGAAAACTATATTCTTTTTTCCAAAAAGGCATAACAAAGTCTTACCCATTGCTTCCAGTAGAATCTTGACTAATCGACCTACGCGGTAATTTCTTGGTTTTGCTGGCCGAAGACGGGGTACTGTTGGAGCCAGGTATACGCACATGACTTGGGTGGTATGGCCAGTCCTCAGCCTAGAAGTTCAAATAAAATCATGTCCAGAAAAAGCGCAGCGTCAAGAATATATAAATACAAAATTGGTTTAATCTAAAATTTAATAAAGCTATTTTGAAAAGTAATTATTAACAAAAATATTAATTCGGTTATAAAATTCATGTTATTTCTAATAAGGACATGCCTTTTAGAAAAGCTTTGCAATAGCTTCAGTCGCTTTTATTCTTTAATAGTATGAACATATTATTAATAGGCTGTAATATTAAAGTAATATTCAATATTAAAAGAAAATATTTTACCTTCATATAATCCCTTTCATATTCCTCTAATCCAATTCTGTGAGGTTTTAAATGAGCAATAATCTGATCCTTGTTGAACTTGACACTTCCTTGACACAGTCGACAGAAAAACCATTCCACGCCGACCTAAACAATGTTTTTGTATTTTTCGATTTCCCAAATAGTATACCTACTCAATAGTTTTTTATCGTATTATAGACAGCTTTCGGCAGATAGTAAAATGTTAAATTTTCAGATTAAAAGAAAACCCTTCGGCTCACTGATGGCTATTAAAACTGGAATTTATGTTATATTTCTTTTATTATCTATATCAAACGATACATGTTTTTTTTTATTGTGGCTCAAAACCGGTTCTTATACGGCGGGGTGGTTTTGCAGCCATACTCTAGGGAAAGAAAAAAATATTGATAAAAGAAATCATACCTCTAAATCAGGATAATCCGCGAAAGCATATTGAGCCGTGTTAAGACCATGTTTTTCAACAATATGGCCCAGCAGTCCTTTCTTGCTGTTAGACTCCTTGTCACATACTCCGCAACGAAAGGTGCACTGGTTCCACTTGGATAACTTGTTCGATACTCGCCCAAATGGACCTAAAAAATGTAGACAATAGTGAATCCTTCCCTTAAAAAAAAAATTACCTACAATTAAATATTCATGTTTTTATCGTAATTTAGCATTTAAATTATATAGGTAAATATATAAAGTACAAACAAGTTTGTACTTAACAATAGATGTCAAAACCCCTAGGATATAAATTTTTAAGTATAATGATACACAAAATTACCCCTTTTGTAGATTATAATTAGTGACTGAAACGTTTAGACACTGAACTCAATGAACCAACTTATCAAAATTTAATATAAGTCCTCAAAGTTGTTAAGTCAATTAATAAGAAAGCTTTCTTATAAAACTTTGGGGTAATTAACAGCTCATTGCCCCCTCCCTCCCTGCAAAAACCTGACTTAATATTGTATTTTCGACCCGGTGACAAACCTGAGCTACTGTGTGTCAAGCTAGGCGAGCCTTCAATCTCTATCTCAAAGCCATCGCTGGTGGTTATACTTCTGATCTTCTTCACAGCTGGTTCACTCGATAAATCTAGGACAAACATTTTAAGATAGTAAATGGTAATCTTTTAGTTTACAATCCACCTGTAAAAAATCGTAAATACGAGGGATCTAAAGGGATAAGACAATAAACAATAAATTATCATACAAACATCCCCAATGATAATACACAAAATTTACCCATCTGTAGATTACAATTAGTAGTTGAAATGTTTGGACACTCAACTTAATGAACCAACCAATGAAAAACAAAAATTAATCCCCAAAGCTGTTAAGCAAAAAAATAAGAAATTGTTTTAAAACTTTAAGAACTAGTGTAATAAACAGCCCAATGTCTCCTCCCTCCCTGAGCAAATACACAACACACACGCACGCAGGCCTTTCTAATTACGGCAACAAAATAAATGAACGTAGGATTATTTTTATACCTGGATCTGACTTGACCCTCTTGAGACCGTCAGAGACCTCTGTCGGAGGTGGTAGCGCTATTGGTTTTCCGGTCTTGCGATTCTTAAACTTCATTCCATGTACAATCTAATATGAAATTCAAATAAATTTATGAAAATGCAAGAAAGGAAGAATTTAAAACCCTATGTGTAAAGTTGTCAGTGTTTTTGTATGTCCGATTTTAAAGAAGCTTTAAATAGGTCCCGCGAGATGGTTTTAGTCTATTATATTTTTATTTTAGCTATAGGATGATTTTAGACTATTTTACTGACCTCTCTCACTAGGGGCTAGACACAGCTGCTAGTAAGAAGACATAAAATTACCAGGTTAAAAATGTTTTAGATTATAGAGGAGAGTAAACTATTATTCAGTATTATATCTTAATAATTTAAAACATGTGAAATAGAGACAAACTGTAAAACTAAGTGCGCAAAGAAGAACGAAACATTAAGACTGATTACAAAATAAACTATAAACCTGGCAGTGTTGAATAAATTCTTTTCTGGTAGGAAACATAATGCTACAAACACTGCAGCTTGTATTATCTAAATTAAACAAGGACGATTTAGTCAAGTTAAGTAAAGTAGGAACATCCCAAATGATGATGAACAAATTTACCCCACTAATTGTTAATAGTTTAACATTTTAATAGTTTGAAATACTTTGGAACCAAACAATCAAAATTAACCAAAATACCCAAAGTTTTTAAGATAACGTGATTGTAAAACTTTTGGTATCAGTGTAATTTTCAGTCCAATGTCTCCCCCCCCCCTCGCTGATTAATACTAAATTTTTCCATTAGTTGACTTGAAAACTTTAGGTACTTTTTAAAATCTTTATTAAGAAAATTGTACAAACTACCTAGTAATGTCCAAACCTATCCTCTGATAAGGTTAAATACTTTGGAGTGATTTTGTTCCTAATTAAGAGTACAAGTTAAATAATGTACTTACTATTGTTTGTAACGTCAGATTTAGCAGGTTTCGCCAGGGTAAGGTCAAGACGTTGCTCCCCGGGGTCATCGAAGGGCTCACTCTTGACACGCACCATCCCTACACAAATAATTCGTAAAGTAAATATTAGGGTTGGCAATCCGTATCCGAATCCGGAATCCGCCCAATTTTTGAATCCGAATCTGGATTTTTTTTAAATAGCGGATTCGGATTCTTAATTGGTGGGCTAAAATTAGCGTCTTGAGTTTTTTTTTATTTCAACTCCCCCTTTTTGAAGGCAAAGATTATTATCATTATATATATAATATCTTTTTAAATCTGGTTCGAATCTCGGAAGTGAATTATAGAGAACACCAAGAAAATTAATTTTTAGGACATATGTAGCACTTAAATTTTTTAATGAAAAAAGCCTTTTAAAATATTGCTAGAATCCGGAATCCGCGAGAATCCGCCATTTTTTTGGACGGATTCTTATAAGAATCCAAATCCGGTCCAAAAATTTGACGGATTGCCATCCCTAGTAAATATAAGACGTCTAGATGACCAATCTACAAGACTATTAGTAGTATTACAGGAAAGGAACAATCCGACCAAATTATTATTTATTTACTATATAAAAAAACACATTTTGGTACGCTAGGGTATTTAATAAACTATTTATGTTTTCATTTCATCCTTGTAATAAGTAAGTTGTAAATTGTTTAATTTCTTAGAATAAAGCTTTGCTTAAAACATTAATCGAAAGAGAAAAACTGTCGCTCGAATTATGTTACTAAATATAAGCGAAATCTTTTTTTTAGAAATTTCTTTTAATCATCCTTACAAGTGTTTTTGTTTATTTTTCTCCTTAATCTTCCTTGATGTAAAGAATTATTATATCTTATTTCTTGAATAATCAAATATTATATTTATTATATTACAAGCTTGAGTTTCAATTAATCTTGGTAGGTAAATCTGCACTTCTGTCATTTGTAGCTTCAAAAGAAATAACGGCAATAGAGCTACAGCTCTTCATTTTCCCCGAAATTGAAAAGGAACCAAATACTTAATTTTACACAAGACTTGATATAAGGAAAGTGGAAGATTTTTTTCGTCCATTGAACCATCCCTGATGAGAATGTGATGTACCTCTGGGATCAATAGATTCAGTGGATGTATTGGCAGCAGAGTTGTCATGTT
>LS055542.1:0-15193 GCA_900241095.1 Acartia tonsa | reverse complement strand
AATGAGAGGCCAGTATACACTGTAATTGACCAATGGTTAAATTTATGCTGGCCTCTCATTGGTTATTTTATCGTATGACGTCAAAATCAGTGTAGGGACTTTAATCATCTTCCTTTGAAATTATAAAACCTAGCCTTGGACCAATAGAAAGCTTTTTGAGATCGTAATGGACAAAATCTTCAATCTCGCTTGTGAAAATGACTGTTTAGTGTTTACTACTATTTTATTATACGATTAATGAAACTTACATTACAAAACTTTAATAAAAAAAACATTATCTTGACCAAAGGAAAAGTTTATTGAGAGATTTTTCTTCCCAAAATCAAATAATCTTTTACCCTTAATAATAATATAAAATTGTTTTTCTCTCTTACAATAAAAACACATAATTATATCTGTTATCTGAGGTTTAACAATAAAGATGTAATTATAGATTGACAATAATTACTTAAGTATGTATATTGTGTTCAGTAAGATCTCGGAAACCACTAGCCCAAGCTTTTAACAGGTTTAAGGCAGTTTTGCGTAAGATAAGGTCAACTATTACAAGTTTTTAACCTTCGAAAATGTATTTTACTTCTCCCCTTATTAGAGTAGCCTAAAACCATCCTAAAACTGAAATAGCCCAAGACCATCCTATATGAAACTTATGTGACGATTCTCCAAATATGTAAAACTCGATCGGTTCAGTAGTTATTGAAATCTTCAGCTTCAAACAAGCAACCCTAATACTTTATGTATAGGATTGGCCGTTGCTTAAAAGCTTATATTATGAGACACAAAAAACATTAGTAATGGGATTGAATATAAAAGTACATTACATACATAAATAATATGATTTCATCTAACTAATATTAAGACAATATTAAAATAGAGTTGAGTATCTATTTATGATTATATCTATTATCTAATTTACTTCTAATACAAATATTTTGTTTGGTTGGGAAACCAATGTACTTTTAGTTTCGGCGTATTTTCACAGTAGCTTTGGATAGTTAATTTTAGGTTAGGTTAGGTTTGGTAAATGTAAATGGTTGTTGCGCATAGTTAGAGCCCCCACAGGGGCTAGAAATAGAAGAAAAACTACTGTGAAAGAAATAGGAGAAAAGCTACTGTGAAAAAACGACGAAACCCGCTACTTAGTTTTCCTTCCATGATCCAAAATACTTTTAAAATATAAGGGTTGAAACATTTTCAATGACACTATTCTCAAGTCTTTACCATAATGCCTTTTACGCGAATCAAAAGAGTAGCTTCAATACAATAATATTTTGTTCGCTTATTAAGCTGAAATTGTTCATAGAAAAATAACTAAATTTACCAAATAAAAATAAAAATATAGAATTAATTCCAAAGAGGTATAGGGCAAAGCCCAACAAAACTAGCACTCCCTTAAATATTTATTTTCCTTTCAGTAGATAATTGTCTTATATTCGATTAAATACATATTTTTAGAATACGGAGCCACACAGAACATTCTATTGAATAAAACGCACTTTATTTCCAAAAATAACCATTTTTATGATGGTCTGTGTCAGTTAGACATGCTCAAATTAATAAGTTGCCGCACCGCTGCAAAAAAATGAGGGAAACCATATTAATAAAAATAAAAATGAGTGCTCAATCAATCAATAATGTGGTTGATAAAATAATTGATAAATAATGTTTTCCTCGTATCAGAAAGATTGATGTATTTTTAACAAGGGCAAATATCCGCGAATTAGTCATATGTAAGTCCAGTAAAATCTCGAAAATAGCTGCACTGAAGGGTCTACAATTTTGTGGAAGTTTTGTTTAAGCTTTTGGTTCTTTTTTACTTAAACCTATTTCTTGATCATTTAAACTTCTTCATTTATTTTTTTAATGTTGATAAAAAAAATTCTAGCCATTACAGAGGCTCTAGCTATGCGGGGCTTATCTAATCCTTACTTAATCTAACCTACCCTAAAATATGCATAAAAATATTAAGGTAATTTGTCGTTGAAATGTAATATGATGGAAACTGCCTGGCTATTTTATTTTTGGAACCTGCACCAGAAATTTAATTCCACTGAAAATTACAGGAAATTTTAATATTTTGACGGAAGTCAATTCGGGGTAAATATGATTTTGGTTTTAAATAGGTAATTGTTTATGTTAGTTATTATTTCCTTGCAATGAATTAACTGATTAGTTATCGCTTTTCATGGAAGCTTATTACAGTTCCTGGGATTGTTTCGGAATATATAAACCTGTAGTCGCAAGGTTCTTTGGGATCAGGGGCGAAACCATTAGTAAATTGCAAAATGAAATTATTATTTAAAAAGATTTTTTGGTTACTTCGTTTATATTTAAAAAGGGATACTAAAATGTATTATTGCATAATAAAAAAGTCTGAGATTCAATAGTTTTTAATTTTATTATAGAAATGCCCCATCTCAAAATTTCCATTAAGACTAGACAGGTTGGGATAAGTTAAGTTGGGTTACATTTTCCCCACGAGGTGGTTAGGCCCTTAACAATGTTTATACCTACCGCAGGGGCAAAGTGCTAGGTAAAGTTATTTCAATAAATTACTGTACTTTTGACTTAAGACTCGCCTTTGACAATTTTTTAGAAATCATTTCTATTAATTTTCTGTATTGGTATATTATAAGATGCTCTACCGATAATATAAAATAGTAATAAGTTTTCAATGAATATTATTTTATCTTAGCCTACTATCATATGTCATGATTAACTATCATATTATTACTAATACAATTATAAAAGGAAAATGTGTTTTAATCATGAAAGAAAATGGTAAAGGATGTAAATATTTTACTTATAGATCAACAAAAATAAAGGAGATCCCCCCCACCCCCCTTTTTACCCTTGGGTTTTACATTATAAGTTTTAGTGGAAACATTACATGTAACTTTACAAAGTGTCTCAAAAATGAGCCGTGTGACGTCATAAAAATAAGGGAGATGAGAGGAGAAGAGGAGAAGAGGAAAAGAAAACCCCCAATAAAGAGGTGAATAATCCCTCATTTTTATGACGTCACATGGCTGTTGTTTGAGACACTTTGTAAAGTTACCTCAATATTTTTTTAGATTATGAGTGCCCTTTTAATGATTCTCTAAGAAGAGCCGTAATTAGATAACATTATTTCCATATAATACAAATATACATATCATATTTTTTAGCGCAGCTACTCAATGATTTATTTCGTCTGTCCGTCATTCTATAACTCTATAGAGAGGATGTTATATAATCGGCTGCTATGTAAGATTACACAGTTTTTTTTTGTGAAGATACCATATAATCATATTCGTTCCTATTTTCTTTTTTCTTTATTTCTTTTATCAACAATGAACATAAACAATGCGCTAATACTAACTTCATTCGGTAGTTTATTTATTCCTACATATATTTTGTGATTTAATTCTTGTATTTCAAGAATAATATTGTACATATTAGCACAGCAATTTTTTTCTTACTAGATTTTAAGAAACGTCTTAAAACAGTTAACAAGTACAATGTAGGTTCAGTAAATATTGTATAGTAAAAATCTTTTTTTTTTTTGGGGGGGGGTATGAGGGTTCAGAGGGCTATTTATTTTGGAATAGTGGTTGTACCCTCCCCCAAAATAGTATTAAACATTTACTGGACCTAAGAGAGTAAAGGAAAACCATGTCAGTCTAGCTATTAGCGAGATGCTTCGGAGCACACAGAAAGACAGACCCTAAGACATCCTTTTACTTTTATATAAGGATTAACTTACATGAAATTTATGAAAAGGCTAACTTCACATAAAAGAAAGAATTTTATATTCATATCATCCAAACTAATAGCGCAGCAAACTTTCTTTTATAAACATCAGTACGTTTAACTAAATATTTTAATATTGTTCCTTTTAAAATTTTAAAGAGACAAAGATATTTTAATATGTCGTAGAGTTTTCCAGTAGGAATTTTTTAATTTTAGTTTACAGATTACTTTTACTTTATGTTAGCGCTTGCAGCCTAAGTTATTCGGACTGTTTACTTGATTGTGGTTTACAGTTGAACTTTAAAGCCCAAAGGAGCGTGTTTTTTTAAATTAATCATAGTAAACAAGAAGATAATGATATAGCACTTGAAGTGATATAAATAGCCCAAACATTAATTTATTTCCTTTGTTATGACAATTACAGCATATTATTGTAGAAATAAAATGCAGAAAAAAGGTAAATGTTAACTTGGATAAAGATATAAAAAGTACATTTGAATAAATTTTTGAGTTCATAGAAATCTAATTCAATATTCTACACCGAGAATATTTCTACAGACAAAGATTATTCACTATTTATACTTAAACTTTTTGCGGATTTATTTTTTAGATTTTGCGTATTTTTTTTCTGCATATAAGCCACTCTTTTTGCACATTTATTGCCACTTTAAGCATCACTGACATATCAAAATGTTTTAGTAAGCATGTGTTTCATTTGTCTGACAGTGCAGCCAGTAAGTTTGTCTCCGTTCGACTCCGTTGTTGCTCTTACACTGATGAGCTACGCTTCTCTTTTATTTCTCCCCCCTTATATACACCTTCTCTATCATTCTCTTCTCTATTTTCTCCACCCCCCATTTTCTTAGTTTCTAACCAAGATTTTTTAAAACTTGACTTTTGTTTTTTTAAATGTAGATTTATGTAAATTTGGTGTTAAAATGCTGCAAAAGCCAAAAAACTGGTTTTAATTGAAATATTTTGATAATTTTGATTGGACAGCTGGCTTTATAGTTTTGTACAGAGAGAAAAAACATAATTTATTTTGGCCTCTCGGAGATATCTGCGTACACACTCACACACTCACACAAACACACATAAACACACACAAACACACATACACACCCACACACAAACACACACGTAGTTTCCCGATTAGGAAAAGATCCTCCGTTCTTCCTTCCGAATAGTTCTACATTCAACAAAGTAAGATAAAAAAGTTATCTAATGTATTTATAAAGGCGTTTTTCATATAAAATGTTTTTTTAGATGAACTGGTTTTTTGTAGTCAAGGATCTCAAAACCTCTGGGACAGGTTCTCTTTTAATTATGGGTGAGAGTCCGTACGGGCTGTCAAGAAAATTCGTCTCTAAAAAAATCTAAATGGAGGTTCAATTTAAACCCCCATCCTGCATTAAAGTTTTAAAAATTGAATGATGGCCTAAATGAAATGTAAACTTGACTGTGCCTGTACTATTGCTCTCCTAGAATCTAGGAGATCTTTATTAAAAGGCGCAGAAAAAAACTAGAAAAATAGCTTAGAACCATCCGAAGACTTAAATTTGAAAACGTGAAAATAACGTGAACCATCAAGGGGCTTAAGTGAAGCTTACCTAAAATAGATAACCCAATCAGTTCTGTGATTATTGAGGTCTTTAGACAAAAAAAATCCTTACTACTTTATATTATAACTACTTTGTATTATAGATATAAAGATCAAATAATAAAATTTGGAATAAAAAATCTCAAAGTCAAACTTTTTGAGTGCATGTCGCATCTACAACTCTATGCTTCACAACAAGTGGATTGTGGATCACGATTAAACCTTAATCAACCAACTTTTTTGAATAACTTTGACATTTGAAATTTACCCCAAAACTGACAACTCTCTTTCTCCTTTTTCTTTCTCTCTTGCTTTTTCCCTTACTCTCGCTCTAACCCAGTAGCCCCTCTTTCTTTCTTTCTCTCTCACTATCTTTCTCTCTATCTATCTCTCTCCCTCATTCTATCTCTTCCACCTGTAACACTTTTTCTTTATTCATCTCCTTACCTCTCTACCTCTCTCTCTCTCTCTCTATCTATCTATCTATCTATCTATCTATCTCTCTCTTTCTCTCTTTCTCTTTTTATTTTTCTCTGCTTCTCTGTCAGTCCGTCCCATGCATTTTGAATCCAAAATTGTCGAAGTGAGTGTTCCTTTATTTGACTAAATTAATAGAATAAGCATTTTTAATCTAGTTGCATGGACTTTTCTCATTTTATTAAATATATTTTAAAACCCTTATGTGGATGTTAGGAAGCTTTTTTTCCGTTTGCCCTAAATAAATATTCAGAATAATTGTCACCGTTGCATGGAAACACCGTCGGAGGTTATTGCCCGTCTTTAACCCCATCCAGCCCCCAACCCCATGCCCTCCCTTCCTCCAACATTCATTTTATTACTGTTTAAAAACAACTGCCCCTCTTGTAAATTTACCCCTTTAATTCTAACTTATTATGTCCCACTTTATTTTACCCCATACCCATATATAAAACAAGGATGATAAGTGAAAAGTAGCGAAGCACAAAAACTGGCAAATTATATAGATGCTCAATAGTCATTTTTTTTGTTATTAACAAATGGTATGATTCTTCTCATCAAACAACCAAGTAAATAAGAATAAGAAACCATAATCATATTATATTGTTAAGGATTGACAGACAGTCAGACAGACAAGGGGACAACAACTTCTACTTCTATCTTTAATAGTTGCAGAGTAAATAACATTTTGGTCTCCTTAAAGCGTCTAGTTAAACGATACACCCCAATCTATATAAAAAGAGTGGTTCGCGGTTTTCTCTGTTCGCTAGGCATTTTAAAGAAAAGAACCAATAACTTATAACTCAGCTTTGTGTGTACAGTCTGTTGCAATTTTGAAATTATCATGTGTCTCAAGCATTATACTTAATATTGGTTCCTCGAAATCTAGTTTCTAAACTTCTACATTGCAAAATTCGTGGATCCCCTTTAGTAGACACAAGTGTTCATGTTTTTTCGTCATGACGCAAGACTATTAAACGCCAATAAATATTGATAAAGTCAAACTGTATGTTAATGAAAATATCAAGATATATCGGATCCTTCCCCTCCCATTCCCAAAACATTATGGGGTCTATCTGCAAGATTTCAAGTACTTAAGACGGTTAGTTCTTTTTTCTAAGAAACAAATTTGTCTTAATTTATAATAAAACTAGCGGCTACGCTCCTAGAGGCATCTAGGGACACTTGAGGAGGGGGGATTGAATTGAATTGGATAACCCGATTTATTAATTTAGATTTTAAAAGAAAAAGTTAAAAAAAATTTGGGGGGAGGGGTATTTTTTCTAGGGGCGATTTCTCTTGGGAGGGTGGTGGTACCCTCCCCCAAAATAATTATAAACCTTCCCGGGACCTATGAGTAGCTACCCTGTTAAGGAGAACCAGATCGGTTCATCGGTTTGCGAGATCCTTCGGTACAAACAGACAAACAAACAGACAGACAGTCATCGTTCTACTTTGTATTACAGATATGCACTTTCGGCGTAGGGCAAATTTCTCTGCAAAGGCTAGGTTTCGAGCTCTAGTGCTCTGGAAGGGTGAGTAGATTCAAAATTCAAAAATGTTTTATTGTTGTCATTGCTTGGGCATGAATTGTATTATTTTTTATTGGTTTTGGACCAAAACTGTAAGGTTTATCTTGAAAAAAGTGAAGCGATTGGTTTTTTTTAACACCCTTTAGCTATTAACCTTTCGAGGACCTATGAGCAACTACATTGTAAAGAAGAACCATGTCGGTTCTGCGGTTAGCGAGATCGTGCGGTGCACACAGACAGATATCATGCTACTGTTATAAAAGGATTTTAGGTTTCTGAAAATATTTGCATGGCTAATGAGCATATACTTTTTCGTCCGTTCGTCTGTATGTCTGTAAAACTTATAAGGAAACATAAGGAACCTAATAAGCAGTTAGTGAGATATTTTGGTACAAACTAACAACACTACATGCAGTCAAACATCCTGCTTCTTTTTTTAAATATACATGTTATTCATTGATATTTTATTTATATTTACATATGTTGATTGATTATTTTATAATAGACTGATCATTAATAACTAATAAGATAAATGACAATAAATTATTTGCTATATTTGTACAGGTTTGAAAAATATTAACACAATTCTCATGTAAAAGTATTAATATCTCTGTGTGATAGTGTCTGTCTGTACCAAAGGATCTCACTAACCAATCAACTATTATGGTTCTCCTTTACAGTGGATATTATCATAGGTCGTGGGAAGGATAATAGCTATTTTAAGGGAGGGTACCTCCAACCTTCCTAGATAAATCGCACCTAGAAAATAACAACCTCCCACCAAAAATTTTAACTTTTTAAAAATGAAAATAAATATGGGCCATTAGAGGCCTCTAGGGGCGTAGTTAAAACAATAAAAGCGCTATCCTAAAAGGTGTGGAGCCTTTAGTCAATTAGTTTAGGAATTAATTAGGAATCTGTGCGTACATCTTATTGTTTTAGCCTTAAAAGAAATAGTTTTAAGAATATTTTGGGGGGAGGGGGAGGGAAGATAATATTTTTTTACAGGGACGATCTATTTTGGGAAGGGTTTTGGATCCCACCCTCAAAATAGAATTAAACCTTACCAGGACCTATGAAAAGCTACACAGTAAAGAAGAACCACATGTCTTAAGCGGTCAGTAGGACTCTTAATTACATGCAGACAGACATCCTGTTTTTTTATACAAGGATTATTGGTCTGCAGTGCATGTTTACAAAAATACATTTGTTGGTCTGTAATGAAACATGAGGATGAACTGAAATTTAATTTCCGAATGTGTACACAGGTTCCTCGGTGTTTCCTTATCCTATCTCAATATTTACTACTAGCTAAAAAATCTTCAAACTTTCAACAACAACAAAAAATTAAAATAAGAAAAATAAAATTTTGAATGTATATTGTATAAATCGTTATACATTCAAATTTAGATTTTTTGGAAGTTTGAAGTTTTTTAGCTGGTAGTAAATATTGAGATAGAATGAGGAAACACCGAGGAAACTGTGTACACATTCGGAAATTAAATTTCAGTTCATCAACATTTTGGTAACTCTACATTTTGCGAGTTTATTAAGTACATGAGGCAATCAAGCAAATAACTATCAAGAGATGTTGTTATCTTAATTGTATCTTATAGATAAATATACAAGTATGAAAATATCAGGGGGCGATAGCCGCGAGGATAAATTTAAATTTGGTGACTGTTCCTAAGGATAGCTGCGGTTGATTGTTGCTTAGATGTGGTGTGGTTGAGAGTGGCTATAGTTACAATGACTGATTCTGATTTCTCGAATCTGCACGATTTATTGCTACTCTGACTTCACCCGAGACTTATTGAGTGGCTTAGATAGCCGCGAAGCCGATTATTGGCTGTATAGATTTTTATATCATAATAGCACTAAAATTTGTCCAAATGTAATCTAAATAAGGGTTAATTTCGTATATCATCAATGGGGTAGTTCATCAATTCATAATCTTATCCCTTAAGGTTTTTGAAATTGTGGCAAATCACATTCTAGTGACGTATTGACCCTAACTATAGAATAGCTGTGTGTAATCAGTATGATTAATATGTATTTAAACAATCAACGTTTACTTGATTTATTTCTGATTATTTGATTGCTTATAACTTATACTAATATTGCAATCAGAAAAAATAAAATTACAATTTTACTATTATACCAGTTAGTGGCTTCGTCCCTAGCCACCATTTCCCAATATTCTTTTAGAAGGAAGATAATTTCCAGTATGGCTTCGAAACCGATTAATATCCGCTGGATTAGAACCGGTTCTCAGTTATACTGAAAAATCATGTATAGCATCGCATGACACAAATGTTTTCACTATTAAGTATTTTTTATTCTTTAAAACTTAATTCATATATTTCATTTTAATAAAGAAATACATCTATGTAATGAGTAGAGCAGCAACATCATAAGCTGGTGGAATCATCACTTTTTCTCCATCTTCCTCTACTATCTGAAACAAGTATGTCATTGTGCATTAGTTGAGCAGCAATAGCAAGCTCAAACAGATATGTTAAAAGCCAAGTGTAGTAATACTAAAGAAAAGAATTTTTTTAAAGGATGGGCGGTGTATATTCATATTTTTGATAAATAAGATAATCTTATAGACAAAATTTAAACATTTTTGCAATTATTTTAAATAAATCACTATTAGGCAGGCGATATCTCGTTATATTTCAGGTAGTCTATGTTTGAAAATTTGTAGGATCAGTCAATAAATAAGGAAAATCGATAGCTTAATGACGTATGGACAAACCGAAATAGTAGAGTAGCTGCGCATCTATGATTAAAAAAATGTAGCAACTCTTCAATCAGTCTTCTAACTGTACTTACAGTTCAACCTTCGAAAATAAATTTACTGCTACTAAACGATTTTTTATTTTTGTAAAAGAAGAAAATTTGTGGGGTGATTTTTAAAGGGGCGTTGAACCTCCACTTACCCATCAAACAACCTGAAACCTGTCCTAAAACCAAGCTTCTCTTGAAATAGCTAACGCCTCCAGTTTACGAGGTCCTAAATATATTTACCTCTCCTGTCAAAGAAGATTTTGTCTGTGTCATCAATGATAATAATTTTATCTCTTTCTATATTTTAAGATAATCTTATTTTAACCCAAGAGGAGTCATTTCAAGAAAGTCAAATATTGTTCACACAAAGTTCTTTTTGAGCACTGTAACCCCCATCTCTTAAAATTAAATCCCTGCAGGAAGTTCCAACCCTGCGGTTGTCCTAGCCTGATCTAAAGCAATAAATTAACAATTTAACAACTTATTTGCCACTTATTTATGTCCAATTTTTTTTAAATAAGATTTTCCTGTTTGCAGAGTTTTTTCTTCTTTGTAGACTCTGGCTATAAATATTCAAACAAGGGCGTTTATTTATTAGTTAGAGTAGCAATAACAAGATAATTACATTTTAAATTGTGAAATAAAGTAATTTTAACAACACTCAGTATCTAGATAAACATTGGTATAAGATCACATATTTAAATTCGAATACATTATATCATATCTGTGAAGTAAAAAAACAGGCGGTTTCCTTCAAATTCAATTTAAACCCCCAACCCTCATTTTTTAGTATTTCTTTCAAAAACAAGGAGAAGTGAGTTTTTCTGTTCTCGCTAGGTCCTATTGTGGAAAAACTTAAATTATGGAGGGCTCGGCAGCCGCGCGTCAGCCTCAAGGAAATCAACCTTTTTAAGTTTTACAAGTTTAAAAATTAGCTGGAAATTTAAACCTGACCCAAATTTGGCAATCCCTCTTTTTAAAAAATTTTCAAAGCATCCAAACGAGTTTAAATTTTAGGCTTCGTCGCGACTGACGCGTGGTTGCCAAGCTCTGGTTTTTAAAACAATGCCAGGTTAACCATGTTTTTTTTTTAAAAATTCCTATTTTACCTGAAACCCACTCAGATTTGCCTTAGAAATTACTATATCCTAAATATAAAAATGAAATATTTTTGCTTAAGGAGTATTATAACACAAGGACAGTTTTGACCAAAAGTAAAAGTTATTGTTGGAAGTTAATATTAGCTTAAATGAAAGATTATAGTATTCATCTTAAAACAAGAATTGTGGATAAGATTTGTTAACAGATGGGTGTAATACGTTACATTATACACTACCAAATGTGCCCCAAGCAAAAGAGGGGTGGTAGACATAAAAATAACATAAAATTAAGACTCAAGTTTAATAATAATATTGTTTATCCGTGAGCAAATGTGAAGCTTAGTTGCATAAAATACAGAACTCAATCGGGTTAGTGATTACAGAGATCTTACAGACAACAAAAATTTTATACTTTATAAAACCTTGTTCACCATTAGCCTAATAAGCGAAAGAAAAGACATACAGTTGGACAAAGTAAGTTATAAAGCAAATCTTCACCAGAAGTTTACCTCTATCCTAAATGTTTTCCACTCCGGTGAAGGTTGTTTGAGCAGGAATCTTACAGATATGATGTCTTGAGCAGGGTGTGTCCAAAATCTGATCAGTGAAAATGAAAATAATTTTAAAAATTGACAATCTGCATAAATACATTTCTCCAATTAAAAGTACTTTAACACTTTATTAACATGAAAAGTGTACAAAAATTTTAAATGTGTTGATTTTTTTCTTTAATTTTTTTATCTTTCATTTTACTTTTGATTGCAAAATAAATATTTTTTTCTTCATACTTTTCAAAACCTTGGAAGTTCTTATTGTGTCTCAAAATAGTAGACAAATGTTACAAGCTTAGCCGAACTATCCCGATTGACGTCATATAAGAAGGAAATGTGACGTCAATCGGTATAGTGAGGCAAAATGTTTGGGAGAAACTATAAGCTGCTTAATTGTTAAATCTTGAAAGTTTATTATTTGTTTATACTTTTTTGGTGGAAACCCTTTGTTTACATCCTCTTAATCTTTTATGGCATGGATTACGTCACTCGTCCCTCTATACCCGACATTTGAGCATTTTTTTTTCAAAATCTGAGGCAGGTTGAAAATTTTTAAATGTTTATTATCAGCATTTTCACGTCAAATTTCAGACACACCTTGAAGAGATATCTGAAACACAGAAAAGGGAGATTTATTATCAATATGTTGTTTTGATATATTTAAAGCATTTGACACTAAAGTGGATATTTTACAATTTCAAAGATCATGTAGTAAATTTAAGAAAAAAGAGAAATAAACATAAATTTCTAAAGAAACAGAGTGGGTATCTATCATATGTATTTTTTTATGCCCGCTAAGATCTCAAAGATGGCTTTTTTGGTTTCATAATAAAACAAATGTTGAGTGATGGGAGGATTTAACCCTTTCTTGGGGCGAAGCCATAGTAGTTATAAAGAGTAATCATTTATAAAGGCGTTGGGATAAAAATAATAAAGTCATAAGAACTCCTGGACAGAAGGCCTACCGGACAAAAGTCATAAGACGTAAAGTACAAAAAAAACCCAGATTTTTTTGTGTTTGTGTATTACTTAATGTTCAATTGGTCTGGTTTGATTAGTAGATCACAAGAATAAGGTAGAACTAACAAGTGAAATGGATAAAAATTCTACTATGTTTTGATCTCCAACGACAGCTGAAAATCATGTATCGGTTTCATGATCTTTTTAAAATTAATTTCTTTGTTGGTATAAGCTGGGTAGGTCAACAGGATTAGGGCCTTACTCAGTTGTTAGGCATAAAGTTTTTTGTCAAATAAAGTCATTTGTTCCATAAAAATTTTTATGTTTAATAGATATTATATTATGTATTAGTTTGTCCTAGCGGTTTATCATATAAGGAAATGACAATAGTAAGCACTTACCATAAATTCTCCAGCTCCAATGGTGACAAGATCTTGGCTGCCAGTCTCATAATGAGGATTCTCCATTAATACTCGATTTCTACAATAAAAAGATAACCTTCTATATTAGATAGATTAAGCCTTACAATTTTAGCCTTTTTTTCTGTAAAATTCAATGTGTTAGTCTGTCTCTCTTAAACCTTTTGGGGAATAAAGATTTTCTCGGCTTCTATTCAAGATAGACGGCTGAAATTTCTTGACAACATTCCATCATTTCTGAATACTACAATAAAAAGTTTTTGTATATTGTATTTTATATATTATAGCGGCTACGCCCCTAGAGGCCTCCATGGGTAATAAAGGGGGCGAAAGATCAAAAAATATTTCTATAGATAATTTTGTTTTCTAGGGGTGATTCCTTTTGGGAGGGTTGTGAAACCATTTCCCAAAATAGTTATAAACCTATCCCGGACCTTGGAGAAGCTACACTGTAAATGGGAACCATATCAGTTCAGTGGTTATCATTTTTTCGGTACAGACGGACAGACACACAGATACACAGTATAAGTACCTTTTTAAAAATGTTGGAAAGTATAAGAACAGACATAGTAGGCAAAATAAAGTTCTCTTTTAAATAAATGCTTTTACCTAATTGCAACTATCCAATCTTGTTTACCACGCAGCACTCCTCCCTTATAAGTAGATCACTATTAGCATTAAAATTCAAAGATTTAACTTACTTCTTAAGTGTACTGTGTAGTATTTACTAAACTTTACATATTGTGTCCACAACCGTTGCCGCCCAAATTCAATAGGTTAGAATCAATAGTTGACGGACATACTGACTGACGGTAGTATGAATATTTCTTAATTATAGAAAAGATTTCTGAAGACCTTGAGGATCAGGAAATGCAGAATCATACCTGGAACCTGAAGTTTACTTGAACACCTATATTTCATATAAGGATTTACTACTAGAGGATATTTTAGTAATTTGGTAACATAAATTGCTTTGTTTCATATTTATATTTTGCTCTTTACCTGGATGACCCTGCCACGTTTGCTGGCATCTTGTGCCCGCCAGGATGGAGATATTCATAAAAAAATTGTGTGTCATACCCACATTTGGATAGTCAGTTAGTTATGGCCCTCTATCTTTCACACACAGAAAATGAGATAGTAAAAAAACGGGGGGAGGGCGTTCCACCCCCCAGCCGGTTAAGGGTTAAAATTATAAATAAGTAAGAAGGGTGAAAATTCTACCTTTAAAATAGAAGGTATTACATTGTACTTTAGCTCAAACTTTTAATTATATTTCTTTACACTAATACTTACTTCGGCATTAGCACTAACTTGGTCCCTGGCAGTTGTAAAAGGTCCTTCCTGTTTAACCAACAAGGTAAAACTGCTTGTGTAGAAATTTCTAAACTGAATCTACATAAAAATCATTAGAATAGCTGATTATCGCATCGTATTATAAACAGCTTTACGCGGAAATATAAATGTATAATCATAAGATTTGTTAGCTCCGAGATACCGAATGCATGAGCTAACAAAACTAGTTTTATTATTGTGATAGTAATTTTTTTATATTTGTAGAAAACGGAATATAATGCGATACGAAACATGATTTTTTAGTGTGGCTGAGAATCGATTATTCTCCCCTGTTAAAATATTCACTGTTCAAAATATGAAGCAGCATATAGTGTCTCCAAAAAAAGTGAATAAATGTTCCAACGTTTGGCTAAACTGTGCCAAATGACGTCATATTCCCTTCTAATGTGACGTCAATCGGATTCGGGATAGTTTGGTCAAGCGTTGAACCATTTGTCCCCTTTTTTTGTAGACACTATATGATGCTTCTATAAATATTGTTATTGCGGCACTGTTTATAAATAATAACATTAATTTGTTAATAGTTATTTCTTTCATCGTATTATAAACGGCTTTCCGCGGATATAGGATATAGCCCGTGCCTTCGGCACCTCGGGGCTAAAAAACTGGTTTTAATCTTATGATTGTGCATTTTTATATTCGTAGAAAGCTGGATATAATACGATGCTAGACA
>LS055541.1:0-15194 GCA_900241095.1 Acartia tonsa | reverse complement strand
GAATTTTAGATTTTACTGTACTTTTTAAATAAAAACTGAAATATTTTTTTGTTGTTCTATTAATTGCCTTAAAAAAAGAAGAAAATAAGCCATTAATCATTAAATTCTGATAACTATAAGTGGGGTAAAATTGCTTTCAAAAAAGTTCTCATAAAAAAAACACACTGTACATTCGATTTTATAAAGGCCTACTAAGTCGTATTTTTTTCTCTTTTTGTTTTCGTATACTTTTTCGTCTTGTATGGTTTGGGGCAATTTGATGCTCTAAAATTGATGAAATGTGTGCTTTTGTTTTGTGAAACGGAGATACTCTAAAATAAGGGTATATCCATGAGTCTGTCAGGCGGGGAGGGTCATTTATAATTACGATTTATCTTGGAAGGGTTGTGGTGCCCACCCAGAAATAGTTATAAACCATCTTAGGAACTATGAGAAGCTATACTGTAAAAGTTTCAAAAGACAGGATAATTGAAAATCAAAATAAAATAAAAAAAGGATATTTTAAGAAATTATGTTAAAAATAAAAAAATAGCAGTAAAACATTATTGACAAAGGGAACAGCATACTGTAAAGTCAAAATAAGTTAATTTGTAGTATTATTAAGATTTCCCAGAAGTCTATTTTTGTAAATCAATGCCATTTAAGAACACTAGCATGAAATAATAATTTGAAAAGTTTTACGGTGTGTTATCAATTCCGCAACTTAGCCTATCCGCAATTGGGTTTAGATTGTTTTTAAACAAGACAAATCCTTATAAAAAAGTAACAGGTTTTATGTTTGTATGTGTGTGTGCGTGTCTGTCTGTTTGCCTGTACCGAGGGATCTAGCTAACCACTGAACCAATATGTTTCTCCTTTACAGTGTAGCTTCTCATAGGTACTGTAAAGGTTTAAAAAGCTACATTGTATTCTTACTTGACTTTCCTTCCCATATTGGAAGTTGGGGAGGGTCGACTCCCTCCCCCCTTGAGGGCCCCTAGAGGCATTTAAGGGCGTAGCTTCTAGTAACAAACAAATTTGACGGGAGTGGAGCAAACATTCTAAATATTTGCGGTTATTATTAATTGTTAATATGAAATATATATAGTAGAAGTGGTAGCACCCTCATTTTTACACTTGCCCCAAGCTATAGAGTTCTATATATGATGCTGGGACATAGAGATATTTAAATTGTAAAAAAAACTCTACATTTCCATTGCGAAAACAAATGAAAATTTGTTTGAATCTATAAAACCAAAGATCATCAAAGAAGATAATCGGACAAATAATTATAGTGTAGCACAAATGTTCATATTATATCATATCTTCCAGCATTGCTTGAAAGAGTTCGGGTTATTTTCTAATATGCTATAATTTGCAGTTAGTCGTCTCCAATATGCAGAAAAGCTTTGCAGTTAAAATATATAGCAAATTTCAGTTTTTAACATTTTCTTAATTTATGCATAATTTTATGCTTTGTTTTATTTAACTTTTTCCCTGACATGTTTCTTCAGTCATTTTAAATCAGCTAATGACATGTCGAACCAAGGATAGAAATTAGACAGATAATATATTTTAGACTCTTTCATAAAAAGTTAAATCTAGTACGATGAAATTCACCTAGTAGTTTTAGAATGGACGCAGGTTTTAAAAGTTGCAAAGGCAAATGACCAATGAAAAGTCCCAAAAGCGTTCCTGAATTTGTTATGGACGTGCGAAGCGCGCAATTTTTTTAACCATCCCCGTTAAATCTACGTGGGGTATGAAATTTAACTCTGACACCCTCCTTAGCTATATTAGGGGGGTGTAAAAGAGATATATCTCCCTTAACACGCCTTTGCTTTATTTTATTTAATCTATTTTCAGCCCTCCTCTCGAATATAAAGCACCCAGATGATAGGGGCGCAGCTGATACTCCCTGATATTTAAATTTCTAAGAAAAATGACCTAACAGAGAGAAACGTTATTTTGCCTAATCTTGATGAAAAAGCAGCAGAAAAAGGATAATCTAATTTAACTCAATTGTGTAGAAGGAAAGAAAAAGTAGACTAGATGGTTTAGTTGATTACCGAAAAATTAGTTTCTTATGTATTTAAAAGTGAAATTTTTTTTATACTGCCCCAGGGAAAAAAAGGGATTAGTTTTATGAAAAACTAATCCCTAAATAAAAGTAACAGTATGTCTATATGTCTGGTTGCGTGTTTGTACCAAAGGATCTAACTAACCATTATGGATCTCCTTTAGATTGGAGTTTCTCATATGTCTAGGAAAGGTTTATTTGGGGGTTGGTGCCCTCCCCCTCTAGACAGAATTCACCCCATTTTACTTATATTTATGAATGAAATTTTCTTACTTTGCTTCATTATATTTTATAGCTTTTCTCTTTATGGATGTTGTCACCTTTGTTTTACATGTGTTTTACAGATGTAAATTAATAAATACAAACATAAAATTTCAAACAACTATTTGTAAACAGTTTAAAGTCATGAAAAGTCATTTAAATAGGCAAATTACTTTTTTAACAAGATAATTATTAGACAAAACAACATTTGAAAAACATGCATAGATAGATAGATAGTTAATTATTTTGTATTTTGTATGCAAACTCTTTTCCAAAAATGGTGATTCTGTCTTACGATAAAAAAAAACATTTTAATCACATTTCTTCCTATTCAAAAAGTAAATTTTATATGCATGTTCTCTCATTCGTTGTCTTAAAATATTCCGGATCATTGATTGATTGGTACAAACTAATTTAAAATTTATAAAGGGGTAATTTGTTTTTAAATAACCGTTTTTAAAAGCAAAGCTTTTATATTATTAAGATCGTGCCGTTTTACTGAAACAAATTTTTGTATGATATAATTATCATTTTCATATGATTTTTGTAATAATGATTCCCAGGACAACAAGGTACAATATTAAAAGCGAAACATACCTACAATTAATTCTTTAAAAAAAAACTATGTCCTTTTATTGTAACCTGTAATTAAGCAATTTTGCAACAAATTTTTGTCCTATTTTGTTTAGACTTACAAATTATGTTCTACTTATTTAGTTCCGACAATTTACAAGAGTTATTGATTGTTAGTCCTTCTTCTGATTTCAAAGCTTCGCATTTTTGGATGTTGTCATCGTTGTTAAAATATATTTTATTTCTTTATTTATTCTCACTAAATAAAGAAGAAAAATAAAAACTTACCCAGAAATTATTCTTGAATGAGGGATGGAGAATAGTGTCTTTTATATCTGTAGTCACCATTCTCAGGCCGAATTCCTGAAAGTTCCCTTCTCAATTATCCAAATATCTCTTCTGTTTTGCGCATTTTAGTTTATGGTTGTTCTGAAATAGAAAAATAGATTAATTAGGCATGGCATTGAGAAACAAATGGCAACCATACATTTAATTGTATAGCTATTCTTGAATTGGAGTCAAAATTTATTGAATCAGAAACATGGCTTCAAGGTGCTCCCTGAAACGGCATTGAGGACTAGATTTACGAACTGTTATCCGTTTCGAAATATCTCGTTCATAGCTTTAGAAATGACAGAAAAACCTCTAAAAGTTGGCAAATTCTCAAAAAAAAAAACTAAAAAGGTGTTTTTTTTAGTCATTTCTAATGCTAGGAACGAGATGTTTTAACACGGACAAATGTTACTCATTCAACTAACTGACCCAAGTGTTAAATACCCTTTCATTTGCTAGCAAATTGCTTTCTGTACATTTATAGGATATATCCATGCCATACTCAAGTTACCATAATTCCAGAATGACTGTCCATTTCAAGTTTTTGTTAAGTTACGATATTTATCTTAAATATACAGGGAAGGAGGGGCCAAAGAACTGTAAATTACAAAGGTACCCAAAGTTTTTTAACCCTGTTAACTTATTCATTGGGATAAAAACAATGGGTACTGTAATTGAATTTTAGTTCGTTGGTTCCACGCTTTTCAACAAATGAATTTTATCTATAGAAAGGATATTCTTTTATCATAGGAAAATACATTAGTTAAAATGTACATTGTCTTATCCCTTAAGATCCCTGTAAATATGAAATCAGGTCAGATATACGTAGTCAGGCCAGCTTCGATTGATATCAACTCGTTTTAGCGCGTTTACTTGAGCTGCGCATTTAACTCTCAGTTATATAATATCATTGTACAAATGGGTCCGCCTAGGTCATCTGTAAATAAACAGCCTCTTATTTTTAAGAAACTTTAAGAAAACTGACTTCTTATTTTTTACTTGATTCTCCATATGCATAGCCATTAAAAGTTAATATTCTGATACTAATCTAACCCCACACCCTAACTCAATATTCAGGGGTCTCATGGGATAAAATATGGAAGATTAAATTATGTATACTAAATTTTAGTATTTTAAAAATGGATTTATCATTTCTTGGATCTTACACTATATTTTATCAAGTGAACCTTGTAGACGGCTAAAAAAAGATCCCTTCCTTTATCCCATCCCCTCCCTTTCTATTGGATGAACAAACTGACCAATAAATGACAGGGGAAATATCAATAACAAAAAATTTCCCCTGTCATAATATCCATGTATATTCTGCATAAATTATTTAACAAGATTATTTATTTTTGTTTTAGTTGATCTGAATGTTTGTTGAGCTTTGCTTTTGTGGATTTCATGATTGTTGTTATAAACAACAGCAACATTGAAATGTACAACAATGAATTGCTGTTTATGACCAATGTTTACAATTTTTAAAAATCATTTCAAGTATTTTATCAAAACAGAATATATGTTTAAAAAACAGTTATGCGCGTATATAAAAATAAAAAGACTAGTAGAGTTAAAAGTAAAGTAGTACTTGAGAGCTATATTTGTTTATCATAATTTAGGGTGTACATTAATGTATCGTACATTGTCTTATCCCATAAGATCCCTGACATAAGGGACATAAGTGTTTTATTTTCTTTCATAGTATTTAGCTAAAAATCTGCATCTAATTAATTGTTACAATGTATAAACACTAGAAATGATTGTCCTAAAAATGTAAGGTTAAATATACTGGTCCTAACTTTGAAAAGCTAAGTCTTTAGTTTATAACTTGGGGTTGTCAAAATCCATATAAACAAAGCTAAAGAAATGAGAAAAAATGCTCTAAAAATTTCATCTCATAAAATCTAAAAATAATGTTTTTAATATTTGTCTTTTGTTTTATTTTATTAATTATTTTCGGCGTAAATAAAAAAATGTAATACCAAAATATTAATAATTAAATGTCTATCTTTAATGAAAAGCTTACTTAGAAATAATCAAAAGAAAAAATTGTTCATTAAAATTATATTATTTCTAAAATATAAATAAAATAGTAATAAAAGATATTTAAGAATATATTTATATTAGAGCAGCTACTTTATTACTAGGTTTGTCCATCCGTCCATCAAAAAAAGTCAAGCCTTCTGCTTAAAGGCGTGTAGGAGGGGGGTGTATCACCCCCCCCCCCTTAACCAACCTAAAACAGCCAAGGGAGGTGTAAGTCATTCCTCCTTAAATCTAAGTCGGTTTTGGTCAATCAGAGAAAAGATCTATAGTATAGATGTATATACAGACAACAGCCTCCCTTTCTTTTTCAAAGACCTCTTTCGTCTGCTTTTAAAATATTTCTCGCTACTTGGCTGTGTTTATATTAGCGACACCATTGGTTGATTTTCAATGACCCAATAGAAAGATTGCACAAGGCGGTTGCGATGGGGAGATACAGTTATTTAACCTTTTCTCCCTCTAGTGTTTTACTCTAATTATCAGAAGACGATACTTTTACTTTTATGAATGTTAATTATGTAGGAAGTTTGGTAGCTAGCACTCTATGCTAAATATCTGCAAAGAAAATCACATTTACCTCCTTAGAGTCAAAGACGAACAGACAGTCAAAGTGAGTAATATAGTAACTTTGCAACTAAAAGAGTATATAAATAGATTATATGATGAATGAATTTATGAAAAATAAAATTTGTCATTATATTCATTAAGAAGTTTTAAAACATTTTTGTATTACATATCATATTAATTTTTCTAATTATAGAGATTCATCAAACTAAAACAAACTCTAAATTTAGTAACTTTGAGTAAGTTTTACCTCATTAGGAGCAAAGTTGCTCTATAATAATCTGTAGATTGGTCTGTTATTCAGGAATTATCATGTATGGATAAAGTAAGGTTAAATCAATTTGATTTTTAATCCTCCATCTATTTTCGCTTTCACTTTCTAAATCATAAATACACATATTCGACAAATGAGGGAAGTGCGTCAATCCGAGTCGCCATTCTAGGCATGTTAGAATTGTCCAATCTATTTGTAATATTTAATACTTTTGAAAAGAACTATTTAAGTTTTCAAAATATGTAATATAAAATAAAAATAAATGATAATTAAATTAACTTTCACAAAATAGCAAATATTTACTTTTAATTTTGTCCTCATTTAATTTAGAGTCTTAATTAATTAAATGTAATGACGAAACTGAAACAGTTTGACGTCTTATTTAGAATTTGGTAATTTGACTGGGGAAATAATCCTATTATTAGGGAAAAAACTGCAACAATCCGCATCTTAATTCTGATGAAAAAAATAACAATCCCTAAAACAGTAATAATCAGAAATATTGTAAGATATTTGAACCGTAGTATTACTATTTAAATATAATCTAAGCTGTTTGTCTGAACTAATTTCTATTGGAATGGAGTTTTAGCCGGACATTCAGACATTCAAATTTTGTGTAAAGGTAAGATTTGACATTTTCATAATATTTTTTAATTCAACAAATCATGAAATAGAACACAAGGATGATTTTGAACCAAATGGAATCAATGGTTAGTACCAGTGCAGTGGTGTAAATGAATGACAACTACCCCCTTAAATTAGAATTAATTAGGCCTGCCTTCCCCTTTGTACCCCTTTGGTAAATCGCTGTGCACAACACTGGTTTAGACATTATAGTTTAAGGAAACCTTATCAAATCATAAGATATTACGACTTTTATTTAGTCTTTTATTTAACACTATTAAAAAATAACATTTTGCATATTAAACTTTACCACTCTTTTGTATTGGCTATATAAAATATATATCTTAAAATCTTCCCAGTTATTCCAATATGGAGATATTATTATAAAGTAGTATTCTAACATTTGTTAACATTTACTACATTTGAATACTGGAATAGATATTTGTATTCGGAAATATAAACTGGTAAACCATCTTTTTTGCCAATGACCCAATGACAAGCGAAGTAAACGTAGACCTGAACCCCTAAACTTTTTATCATTATTGCTGGTTTCCCCCAAAGCGCGTAATCGAACGCATGAACAACCCTTCCCCACCATATTTTTAAATAAATTGAGAAAAAGAGGATGGTTCTTTGTTTGTTTATATATAAGTTCAAGTTGGGTTAGGTTATAATTATTATTTGTGGCCCCACAGGAAATTTAAGTTATATGAAGAATTCATAGTAATTTCCAACATATTTGTCCCTTTGGCATTTGTTTGTTAAAATATGTACAACAAACATAATACTACCACATATACCGTATAAGTATTTAAATTTGACATATTCAAAGTTAACAAATCAATATACAAAACAATACATGAATATTTCTCAGGCATTTTAGGGATAGCAATTGCTTAAAATAGCATTTTTAAATCCCAGCACTTAAGATAAGTTGCATTATCTACATTTCATTGTGATCCCATGTATTTGCACTTACAGTGTTCTTTTTCCAAAATCCATCTACTAAAAGATAAAATAAATGTCAAAAAACTCAACCTTTTGGACGATTTTACCTAACTTTTAGTTGTTTCTATCAACTTAAGAAGCAAACTCCCATTTTTTTTCAAACAAATTAAAATCATCAATTCCTTTCAATTTTTAACAATTAAGCAATGGGCATTTAATACTCAGATATATGACCAGTGATTAAAACTAATGTTTCGTAGGTTATACGATTTTCTACATATAGAGCCTGTCCGTCCTTAGTCAACGGTGCCTGTTAGAAGCATCCTAACGCTTTAAAATATTGATTGATGGTTGTGAAAGTAAAATATTCAACTATTTTTAAGTTTTAAAGATACAGTTTTTGTTTCATTTAAATACAGAAAATTGTATACACAAAAGTGACGAAAAATTAGTGCTCATACTTGTGCCTCCTATATAAAAGGTTTAGGTAGCATTTGAATGATATTTAATTCTTTTGTATACTACACACATACATACTGACATTTCAAATTTGAGTTTATTGGGCATATAAAATGTATAGACAAACTTTAATCAAACGGTTTGATTTAATGTACTTCTATAAGCGAAGATACTTTATAATTCGCTTTATTTGTCCGAAAATCTGTAAAAAAAACTCTCGGCTGCTAATTAAGAAAGACTGCCAATTTTAAAACTTAATTTCTATTTTTAAAAATTATAAAGATGTTGCGATTATCATTATTCATCTCTTTATAACTCACTTTGTCCATTTGTCCATAAAATACTTTGCCTCTTTACTTGTGGATGTTGTAATCATTTTCAACGTTATTTTTACAATTTTGATAATAGAAATAATATATTTCAAATTACTTGTGACTTTGCAATAGAGTATGAGTTACCTTAGAGTTATGGTTTATAAGACAAAGAAAAAAAAAACATATTGTTTTTATTTATAAACATCATATCCAATAACTAGCCTAACACCTGTCCTGGATTAATATTAAACTTCCCTTCTCTTGATATAGAGACAGACCCATAAACGGTCAGGATTTTAAAAAAATGTTTTAATTAAATCATTCAATTATAGCTATGGCCTGTATAAAATCTATGCTGCTAAAACAATTTCCTGATCAATAAATTATATATTAACTGCACAATTATTAACAGACAGATAAAAAAGAATTATAGACTATACTATTATCACAAGTAATATCACGTCCAAACTGAGCAATTACTAAAAAAATGTTTTATGAAACATATATATGTAGATGTTACTACTTGATGCCTTTTTTTACATCTTAGATACGTCCTTACAATTGTAAAAGTTATTTTTAATTTATTTTTATTTTTATTTCAATGTCAAAATAACCAACCAACGACTCTCATGAACTTGTACAGTAGATTTGCTACTAAAAATTAGCAAGATATCAATAAATCAAGCAAAATTACTTGAAATTATAAAGCTATAGCCCCCACTATGGGATAGGGAATTATTTTCAGGGATTTCAATTTTTATACTTATTTGAATCATGTAAAATTTGTGTCAATAAAATTAATTTAGGCAAAAATAATTTGATTACATTATACAAAGTATATAAAGAGGAGGGGGCTTTACCCAAAGTTGTCTACGCAAGTTCTTTCATTTGTTGGCTTTGAAACTTTGGGTTATTATCAAATTGATTGGTTCAAAGTGTTTAAACTTTTCAACTAACAATCCATATCTATTGAAGGGACAAATTTGCTTACGATCATTGAGTATGTACATCAATTTTATCTTCCATTTTAAGCACTTACCCACAATATGTAAGGATATTTAAAACAGGTTAAATCTCTGAAAAATTGTCCCTACACCTGACGACCACACCAGCCGATATCAATCTATTTAGGAAGTTTTGTAGAGTTTAATATTAGAAATAATATAGACTTCAATGACGAAAGAAATTAATCAAAAACATACGTGAATAATGTATTTTTAATTTGCCCTTTTGGAGATATGAACGAAAGGATAAACAGACATACGGACAGAGTAGGTTTTAGAGAGAAGGAAATATCCCCCTGTAAGTTCACAATGACGAAAACAAAATTGCCCCCTCTGGTCGACAATTATTAGTTCAGATGTTGGAACACTGTCATAACAAACCTACAAATTAAGAAATACTAAAAAGTTTAAGCCAGCGAATGAGAGAGCATGTTTAGGTTTATAAAACTTTGGGTACCATAATAATTTACAGCAAATACCCCTCTGTGTAATTTTAAATTGACGGATAGACAGATGTACGAGTTACAAAGAAGATTCTCATTTTTCAGGCGTCCTTCACATTGATTATAAGAAGCCTTCTCAAGCCGATAGCGTTACTGACAATTTTTATTACAATTTTAATAATCTTATTTTGCTTATTCTAAAGTGAATCAGTCTAGGACATCGTGTATTGCAAAAAGTGTGCAGATAATTGACGTATCTGATAAATTGACCAGGCCAATATACAATCATTTATCAATACGTGTACAGTTCCCTTTTTTAATAGGTTTACTAAGTTAGCCATCTATCTTTTTTAAATCCATGTTTATTAAGTGTTCTAAGTAAGCAACGCAAGTGCACTAAGGAAGACAATTAGGTAATAGTAATACAATTTATATTTTCCTTTCCAGGGATCTTAAGAGATACGACAATGGAAGATTAATTGATGTACATCCCCTGTTATAATAAATAAAATTACCACTTTTGCATATGACAGTTATTTGTTTAGAAGTTAGGACACAACTGTTTTGAAAAAAAAACAAAGATTTAAAAAAAAAAGTTTTTCAGCCAACGACTTACAGAACTTCTTAATAAACCTTTGATATCAGGATAATTTGCAGATCTATGTCCCCTCCCTCCTTGCCTTATCTAAGCCCTAATTAAGTCATACAATGATACAATAATCCATATTTGCTTATAATAACGTCAATTCATAATATATAGAATGCATAATAATACAAATATTAAAATATCTCAATGCAAATTCCCTAACCATGGTCAGAATTAGGGCTTTCATTTTAAAGTGCATAGAATATATGTATATTTTAAATTGTATGTATGTTTAAGAAGTTAGCATAAAAGGATAAGTATAAAAAGTATTATATACAATTTTTTAGCGTTATTTTTAGTTATTTTCAGCATTGTATTATAGACAAATAAATTATTTTATGATTTTATTTATTCATTAAAAATTGTTTGCAAAACGATGATATAAATGATATAAACTTTATAATTACAAATAATATTTTACTAAAATAAAAATTATATGAAAACTATTTATCTATGAATCTGGTAAAAAAATGTTTATAGATAGGGGGGTAATTGATTAGCGAGGGAGGGAGGAGGAAAGGGATTAAAAGGTCTGATTCAGAAAAATAGGGATTAAAAAAGAATTCAAAAAGCCAACCTGATATACAGACAAGCTGAGGCATAGTCTATATACATACTTTTTATATACATAAGGTTTATACATTTATCTTTAATACTAGCCAAGAAAAATATTTATGACCGCTTTTTTATCTTCGATACTGAAAAGTTTACTTAAATGCACTATAATTTTTATTCCATTTCCCTGTCCCTTAAATTGTTGAATGCATATTTCAAGGTTATAATCAATATTGATAATCAACCCTTAGGAGTTTTCAACTCACCCACAATTCAGCAAATAATTTGTGCTGTTGAAATATTAACGCACAAATGTGAAGAATAGGGGGGTGTAGACTCAGAGTGGTGTCAACACCCCTACGATCCTTAGATTTCTTTGATTGAGTTCTTCTTTAAAGAGAGCTTAACATAGGTCCCAGGATAATTTTAGCGTTTTTTTATTTTAGTTTTAACTAAGCCTTGTGATGGTTGTAGGCAATTTTTCTACCCCCTTCTTACTTTAGCTTTAAGGGGCACACGGCTAGTATTGATTATATAAGAGAAGTTTTACAAAAAAAAGTGGTTGAAAGGTTTGGACACCAATTCTCGGCAGTAATCCGGGTATAACTATACAAAGCATAGCTTAAATAGATCAAATATTTTCAATTTATTTAAATTAGCTCATAGTTATACAGTTTAGCCTTGTTGACCACAATGCTATTTAATAATGAAAGAATTATTAAACCTGACTAATCTTTCAATCCTATATAGTTATAAGAAATATCTAAATTTATGTGTCTAATAAGATCTCGAAATAATCTGTAAAGATCAACACAGAAGTTTACTGAAGTCTGTCGTAGGTCTAGGGCAAAAAGTTGCCTAAATAAGCTGGCCAATGTGCAACTACTTTGTCTATGGATGTTATTATTCTTGTTTATCAAAGATATAATTTTTTTAAAATTTTTTTTACAATTGACTTATTAACGCTGGAAAATCCAAAAATAAAGTAATTCATATAATTTTTAACAATAAAATAAAAAGTCACACTTAATATTTTTCGTACATTTTGTCTAAATTATACTTTCTGAAAGAAATTATTTAATTTGCTAATAAACAAGAATAAATCGATTCAATAACAGTATAATTCAATATTAAAAATATGTGTATGTATAAAGTTTTCCTATGATTTTCTATAATGTTTTAGATATATATTCAAGAACCATACACAAAATCTTTCACCCAATTCAAATGTAATTAATTTTGTCTCTGGTAGCTCTAAGCTAGTGAAAGGAAAGGAGGGATAAAGTATTGTAGATTTTTTCATTCATTATCTATATTGATAAATTCAACAACGAAAAACGTATTCATTTTATTAAAAAAAGATTCTTTTGTACATTTTATATGAATATACAAACAAATTTTATGAAAAAGAAGCTTATTGTAAGAAAAGGGACAATACAAAATCTATGAATACATAAATAAGAACTTAACAAGAACCGTATAGCGAGTTTGTAGTTCAAGAATCGTAAAATGGACTCATGGAAAAATAGCAGGCAAATTTATCAGCGAAACTTTTTATGTAGTGACATTGGTTATTTATATTTTATAACGTCATCTTTTTTATAGGCACAATAAACAGCTTCTTCCTCAGCTAAATTTAAGACATTAAATTTGATAACTCCTAAGAAAAACATCCCATAGAAATTTAATTTTCCAAAGAGCATTACAGACAGATGAAAAAGAAAAATGTGAAAGGAAAGTTTTATTCTAGTACTGACAGACATACAGAAGGAGTTACTGAAAAGTGAAAATACATAGAGCCATTAATTGCAAATTACAAAATAAATGTCAAAAATGAATATTCTAAAGTTATAGTTTGCACTTTAGAATAAATCTAATTATATTTTTATTCATAATATCACAAGTTTATAAATGAATGAAAGTTTTTTTATGAGGTCACTTGTTTGAAATAAAGATATTAAACATTTTTACTTGATGATCTAGATGACATATAGTTTAAAATATGAAGTTGTTTATATTAGCTAAAACTAATTTAGACTAACTACCTCAGGGAAACTTTATCAAATGCGTCTGTAGAGTAGCTGAAACACCAATAGAAATGAATATTTTATGTTCACATCAAAGTTCTTTAGAAGAAAACATAAATCCTCACCTCTTGTATTTTTAAAAAATGTAATAAGGTTAGGGTGTTCGTTATTTATCTCAGTCTAGGTTAGGTTATATTAGAGGTAACCCGCAGGTATGGGCCCCGTAGTGTTAAGGCACCTACAGGGTTAAGGCATCAGGAATAAAAAATTATCCCCACTCCTGACCTTATTCGGAAAAGCATCCAATTTTTAAAGAAAAATTAACATCAATACTGTATTCCTTCAATTCCACTTATAACTACAGCCAAAAATATTTTAAAATTGCTAAAAGTCACTAGATTAAACAAAAAATGATTAAATAATGAAAGAAAAACACTGAAAAAAAGAAAGATTATGTTGTTATAAAATTCCCCGTTCATATCATTTGACAAAGTAATACATATGAGGAAGTACATGGACACCCATCAATACATCCAAATAATGCCCCCAACCGCTCATTTCAAATTCAATTAAACATCCCTAGCATCAAAGGCCACTTTCTAGAACTAAACTTATTTTAGTTTAGGCAACGTTAAAATCTATTTACCGGATTTTAAAACTTATTTAGATAGATTTGTTGCAGGATAACAAAAATGTAATATTATGTGAGTTTGTGACAATTCGTGTCAAAATTTAAAGTTTATTGGAGCATCATTGCTGCGCTAATTATGGATATATGAAAGGTTGTTTGCTTAGCCATAAAAACCTGATAAAAAAAACCAATATTTCTTATGGTAAATTTAAGTCATATTTTATAAATCTTTAAATGTTGATTAAAGAAAGCGATCACACTTCCGATTATGGAAATGATTGAGGTTGAAAGATTTTATGTTTCATCTTTTCCTCAAAAATATCAAATAAAATTTAGTTTTTTAAAACGATGTTTGTCTGTTCTTTTAGCAGTGTAGTTTACAAAACACAGGACTTATTGAGGAAACTTCCTTCTGGTCCTATCATGTTTAAAGCAAAATTTTGATGGTAAACACAACATATTTCATATATACAATTAGCTGTTTTTCTTTTTAATTAATTTGTAAGAACACTTGTTCCAATATAGATTAAAATGGTGAAACATCACTGACGCACAATGTCTAAACAAATCAGTGCTGCAAATAAATATTTCGTAAAAAAATCCTTTTTTGAACTAAACGCCTCCTTTTATAAATTTACCTGATGTGACAAATTATCAATAAAAAACACTTATGTGTTTTTAGCAGTTACTTTTTCGGAAACTATGATACATCGATTAAACTATATGATGCGCCTTCTATACAAAATTTCAGATTTATACCCATAAGCTTTACCAAAATTGCATAAAGAAGCGCCCTGTCATTCATTTGACATACAATTGTAATACTTTTGGTCAACTGTTTGGCATTTGGCTGATGTGATTAATGATATTTCGTCATGGTCTTATGTTGATATAATAACAACCTAAATATTGTATATGTGCCTTTTCAGTAAACTTAAGTAACAGGCAAAAGGAGAATAGACATATTCTCTTTTTAGATTTCTAATTTGATAAATTGATACAATAGTACAATAGAGAAAAACAGCATAGGAGGAAGAGGTTAAATAAACCCGTGACCCTGTGCCGACTTTCAATTGGGTCTTTGATATCAGCCAATTATGTCGTAAATATCGATACTGCCTAAAGAAAGCAGTTTGCTAACAGACAAAAACAGTCACCAAGAAAAGGACCAGGAAGTAATCTGGGTTATACATCTATACTTATTACATTTATTGATAGTACATACAAGTTAAGTAAGCCTGGGTTAATACAATTGTTATTGAATACCTTGTAAACATTTCTATAACCACAAAATAACAATTCTATAATTATCAGAGATTGAGGGATCATTTGTAAACTTTGACTATGTTATGATGTTTATTATTAGAATAGTGTCATGTTGTTATTAATGTTGCATTAAATCCTTATTTTTGTTTAGCGAAGTGTTTCACTAA
>LS055540.1:0-15213 GCA_900241095.1 Acartia tonsa | reverse complement strand
GGCGCATTTGGAATCTGCCTTGTTGAACATATGCGCGGCCAGCTCGGTGTACACGTCCATCTTCGTCCAAAGATTTTGTTGTGCTAAAAGGTCATTACCTAAGCTTTCTATAGTGGGGTCAAACGTCCTGATTGGTCAAGTAGTTTTTGCACCATGGCCGTTTAAAAAAAGTCTCGATTTATGTGCCGCACCCTGTATAGTGGGCCAATAAGAACACGCTAGAGGAACAACCTGGCTATATTATAGAATATGTACACCTTTTGGGGTATTTTTATATTTTATTCATCCTTATCCTATAAAGTAGTAAGCTTTATTTGTCTGTAGCAAAGGATGTCGCAAACCGCTAAACCGATATGGCTCTCCTTTATAATGCAGCTTGTTATAGGACCAAGGAAGGTTTTTACTATTATTAAAAAATGACGACCCACCCCCTCACCCCCCAATAATATTTTTTTATTTTCGAATTCGAATGCAGAGCCCCCAATATGCTAGGGGCAAAGCCGTTGGTATATAATAAGTATGCTAAGGAATAGTTGAATTTATTAGGGTGAAGCTAGCTTTCTAAAAAAATTCTTATTATGGGAATGAATCATAATTTACTAGACATAAATAAAAATATTCGTCTGCTAGAAATGTCTAAAGTTGGACACATTTTTGAATATGAGAGTCTATCTAGGATTATAAATCTATTTCTAGCAATAAATGACCATTTATATATACATATATATGTATAAACGTAATTGAAATCAATTACATTTATAGATACGAATTCCTAGCCTTTATACTTGTTGTTGGTTTCCCAAAAAGGATCTTTTTGAGCACAGAGTCCCTTTCTATTTTGAAAATATATAGTATTTTTTTATCTTGTAATAGGATAGGTTACATTGGGAATTGGGTAGCCCCATATGGATAAGCATCACCCCTCCTTCCCCATCTTTATATTATTTCTAAAATAAGGAGCAGGGTTCAATGGGTATATGGAAAGCAACGGACAGAACCATCCGATTGATTGCAAACGTTACTGAATTTAGAAACCGTAAGAATTCTATAAACATTACTATGACTTAATGTAGATTTTTAATATTTTGTTTTAAGATCTTATTGCTTAAATAATATTAAAAGCGCAGTGTCTCTATATTTGACAATGTGCGTTTGTCCTACTTGTTCGATCTTATTGTTATTGGCGTTGCCATCATTCCTTTATCACTATTTTCATTTCTATTCTTATCTGAATTAACTGAAAAGTAATTTTGAAAGATTCATTTTTTGTTCAACTTTTTAAAAGTGAAAATATATAATTGATTATTATCCTTTTTTCATTTGCAATGCTTTACTGTGAGCAAAAAGTAATCTAAATAATTTGAACTGTCAAAGTTGATGGATTTTAAACCATTTTAAATATTAAAAGCGAAGCTTTTCTACATTAGGTTTTATCTGTCCATGTGTTGGAACGTACATAAGTATATAATAGTATGATAGAGTCGTCCTCTTAATCTCAATTCATGCATAAAAATTACTATGACGAAAAGAAAAAAAAATCGTGGAAGCGTAGCGACACTATAATTATCTAAAGAACTAAATATATAACTTGAAAGACCATACGTCCGTCCAAAGACATTTTAGACTTTTAGATGATTATCCTGTTACAAGTTTATAGATTTTTATTTATGAAATGCTGAATACTTGAAAGATTGGGCATAAACACACTTCTATGATCACATAGTATTTAGATCTATATTTTCGCTTTAATGAATATTAAACCGTTTGAAATATTAAAACAATGGATATAGGATATATGTGGATATATTGACAGGGAAAAAATTGTCGTCAATTTAGCTTGCTAATATGGACGTCATTTATTGGTGAGTTGGTTCATTAAGTTGGAGGAGAGGGCAAGAATGGATAGGGGTAGCTGCGAGTATCACTTTATGAGAGTACATGAAAAACTGGTCCAACATCCAATTAATAATATTTCGATTATTTAAAAATGTAATGTATAAATGAATTCAATTCTCTAAAGATGAATTTTAAATGAGAATGATATTTAGAATTAAACAAGGATGATAACATCCAATAGAGAGTCAATATCTGACTCAAAAATCTAAAATGCACAGCTTCATCATTTCAGAGATTAAAAGTAACAGGATGTTTGCGAGTCTGTCTGTGTGTTACCAAAGGATCTCGCTAACCGCAGAACCGATAAAATTATACTTTGCAGTGTACTTCTTTATAGGACCTGGGAAGGTTTATAGATATTTTTACTCCCTTGCCTTTAGTAAAAGAACCCCCAAAAACAATTTTTCAGGTTTTTCTTTTTTAAACTAAATTGAAACTGTGGGGGAGGTCGATTCGCCTCCCCCACCTTGAGTGGCCCTAAAGACCTCTAGGAGCGTAGGTGCCATAACACATTTAATAGTCATTTCTCATTTAAGATCTCAAAATTACTTTATACTTTAGTAAAGCATCCCAGGGAGGGAGGGGATATTGGGATGTTTACTATAGCAATCTTCAAAGTTTCGTAATAAAGTTTTCTTTTTGAAATTTTATTGGTTGGTCCATTAAGTTGAGTGTCTAAACGTTTCCTCCATTAGTTACAATCTACATAAGAGGTGATTTTGTGTATCATCATTGAGGATGTACATCAATTTATCGACCATTGTCTTATCCCTTTAGATCCCTGTTTAGTAAAGCATCCTAAATGGGTCATATAATATGCATCTTCTCAATTGAAAAATTCAATTTGATATAAATTGAAATTTAATTGGAGAAAGATTTGAAAGAGGATAGGTTAGATTAATCCAGGGATCTTAAGGGATAAGACAATGGACGAAAAATTGATATGCCTACATCCCCAATGATGATAAGCAAAATTACATCTTCAGTAGATTAAAATTATTGGTTGAAAAGTTAAATCTTACTAATTTAAATCAGTATTTAATAAAAGATTCAAAAAGTTTTAAGCCAACGAATTAAAATGCTTGTTTACTGTTTATAAAACTTTGGGTAGCAGTATAATTTTCATTTCAATGGTTCGTCTCTCCCGCACCCTGTATTAATTTTAGAAATAGTCGCCAACGTTTATTTACAATGTTTGTTCTTTTTGTAAATAGATTTTTTGAACCATTGAAGAAACAATATAATTTTACATTAAAATAGCCTAAAACTATTTTTTATATATGCCTTAGATATTTCGGCTCACATGAAGGAGACTAGCACCGAAATCTTAGAATAAAGAAAGCAATCCCCGGAATCTAATATGAATAAATAAAATAATGAACATATTAAATATTCGTTTATTGATTAAACAAGATAAAATCGTGTATCAATCAATAATCATATTATAATTACAATGGAAATTGAATAGATATATAAAAACTGTTAATGGCATTTAATGCCTTTGCTTTGATCCTTCTTAATTGTATTATGTATTACGCCTCTTTCTAATAATCTATAAATTGCTCCTTCCTCTTTTTCACACATTCAATTGCATAAAATTCATTTAAACCTTTTACACCTAAAATCCCTCCCACAATTAGAAATCTTGTAAATCTTAAGGATGAAGAACCCTAGCCCCAAATGGTGTAGAATGAATGAAACTAGCCCCGGTGCTAGTCTCCTTCATGTAAGCCGATATTTCTTTTGTCGAAAAGAAATATTTTTTAAATTAAACTTTAAAATTTCCTTAGAAAAAAAATCATACAAAAATTGAATAGAGGGGAATCTACTTGTGACATGTCAATCAAGCAGAGTTTCTTATGCATTATCCTTTTCGGTTCAAGTGTTATATCCCCTCCCTCTTCCACAATTCCCCTTCAGTAGATTTAAATTGTTGATGGAAAAGTGAACACTAGTAAACCAACATATCAAAAATTCTAATAGGTACCTAAGGTTTTAGATGAGATAATGTGTTTGTAAAATTTTGGGTACCAGTATAATTCATATTCCAATGTCCCCATCCTTGCTGATGTGGGGAATTTCTGAAATAACTAAAAAAATCAGGGAAATTGTGAAATCTTTAATTTTGAATGTGCAGATTTTGGAACATTTCTGAAAAGTTAATTAAATTTGATATCCAATCTTATCCTTAAATACTTAAATCGTCGTTTTCCCTAAAATTCAGTTTTGAGCAACGAAACCCACCCACCTCCCCGTACTTAAAAACAAAATTCAAAATAAGGGGGGGGTGTAGGTTTTTGTTCTTTTCTTTAAGGTTAGGTTAGAAAAGGTTTAATACATTTGGGTAGCCCTGAAGGGTTAGGGCCTAAACAAGGGTTAAAAATTTAATGACCTATTTTTGTTTATCATAATTGGGGATGTATATAAATCAAAGAAGATATAAATTCATCATCTATTGTCTTATCCCTGGCTACTGTATGTCTTCTGAATTAAGGCCTATTGTAAATATAGCAGTGTCACACAGGGGTTAGACTTTTAAATACTATTGTCTTATCCCTGTATATCCCTGCTGGCTACTCCCTCTGTCTTCTGAACTAAGACCTATTGTAAATATAGCAGTGTCACACAGGGGTTAGGCTTTTAAATAGGGTCTCTACAAAACAACAAACGAATCATTACTTGGCGATTTCCCTTAAAGTACCTATTCGTTCACAAAACACCCATTTCCCCTCATTGTTTTAAGAATTGAAATGAATGGAGAAGGTGGGGAGAATTTTTGTTAGCATGTTTATAACTTAGTTTAGGTTAAGTTTGGTTATATTTAACTTAAGTTACTTACCCCCTCCCCCTTTCCCACATGCAGGGGCAGAGGGAAAAAAATGAAGACAACCCCCCCACTCAACCCCATTGAGTGTTTGTTAGTCTCTTTAAAAAAATAAAATGATTTTTTTACATCTAATCTAAAAAGTTTAGGTCGACTTTACGACGCTACATAAAAGTGATACTAATTGAAACATTGTCGACATAACGGCATCCTTATAAATAACAACATATTTTGTTGATAAAAAAATAAATATAAATTAGCTGTAAAGAGTAAACATATTTACTATCAAAATAATCTCTTTTCAAAAGCATTTATATGACAGTAACCTCATAGACTGAGATTGTACACAAAATTAAAGATTACATGGGCAAAAAAACAGAGAGAGAATGGACATGGGCTGTTTATTACACTAGTCCCCAAAGTTTTATAATTCTGTTTTCTTAATTGTTAGCCTAGCAACTTTTGAGACTAAAGTGAATTTTGATTTTTCAAACTTTCAACCACTAATTTGAATCTATCTAGTGGGTAATTTTGTGTATAATCATTAGATGTATTGCATACATCGGTCATTTTCTTATTTCTTTAGATCTCTGCAAAAAAAAACACTAAAGTGCTACTTCTAAAAGCTGAATTAATATTTTATTTTAAAACCCCTTAAAAATACTGTACAAAAATGTACAAAATGAAACCCTAAATTAACCTGCCATCCCATTTGTTTTCTTGTGTCATTTGGAAGTTGACCTTACCTACTAAATCATCTTTTATGTTTATTTTTTCAGTAGCGTAGCTACTCTATTACTAGGTTCTGTCTGTTCGTCTGATAGGGGCAATAAACTTACATAGTTTGTCTCAGTTGCAATAAAATTTGGGTTCCTTTTTTTGTGTAGATTCCCTATACTATTTTCAATCCTTTCACAATATGTTTTCTTGGATATTATTTTGTTTTTAATCAGCGAAGAACTTATACAATTAAGAATGCATTTTAGCAGCTGTAGGTGTGTAAATGAATTAAAACTACCTAAAAATTTAATTGTACAAGTCAAATGGTCGAAACAATTTCTTTTTTTAAAATTCTTTTATAATAACAAAAGAAGAAAAAACTTTTTATTAACTATAGATATCAGAGGAAAAGCATGCAGAATTTGACATTACTGCGAATAATTTCTTATTTTTCCTACAGGCCGCCTTCTTGTTAGATTTTAATTTAAGATATAATAAAGGTGGTTGGGGGGGAAGATAATGATTCATCTACGGAGTATGGGGTACTACTAGATGTTGTCAGGGATCCAAAGGGATAAGACAAAGGACGATAAATTGATATACATTCACACAAAAATTATAAACACAAATTAAAGTACCCAAATTTTAGAGCCAACAAATAAGGAAACATGGTTGTAATTCTTTGGGTACAAGTGTAATTTATAGTCGAATGTCCCCTCCCTTCCTCCCTGGATGTTGTATAATATTTGTGCAAAAATCCTGGATTATCATTTTAATCCATATTTTGGCTTCTTTTAATCCTCACAATTGCAACCATAGTTTTTTCTCAGGGATCTAAAGGTATAAGACAATGGCCGATAAATTGATGTACATCTCTAATGATGATTAACAAAATTACCCCTTATGTAGCGTAAAACTAGTGGATGAATAGTTTGAACACTCAACTTAATAAACCAACTAATTTAATTCACTTAAGTTGTTAAGCCAACGAATAAGAAACGTTATTTTAAAACTTTGGGGGCTAGTGTAATGAATAGCCCATTGTCCCCACTCTCTCTGCGGAAAAGGAATATTCCATCCGTAGAAAGATATTTTGCCAGTTAAAATACTTTTTGTTGGGGCATAGTTTATTGGATTAATGATATTTTTTTAAAGAACAAGAATGACAACATCCTGACGTAGCGAAGAACAAAAGAATTATAGATGAACAAACAGACAAAGTTAATTATAGAGCAGCTTTTTATTGTCGCTCCATCAATAGAATATCTTTTGATGTAAAATAATTCATTTCATTTTATAATCAGTTTATTGCAGGGAGAGAGAGGACATTGGAATTAAATTACACGTATAAAAAGTTTTGAAACCCTTCTATTTTATTCGTTTAACAAGTAGTGTCTAAACTTATCAACTAATAATCTCTGCCTTATTTTTACAAGAATCTTTCTTACAAGTTAATGAATATACATGCTATTCCTTTAGATTCAATGCTGCTATCTTTAAACGTTGAAATGAGAAGAATAATTCTTACATAACCATGTTTGACTTTTGTCAAGTTTATAAAATAAATGTTTACAATGTGAAGCAGCCAATAATTCGTCCTATGAGGACAATATGTGGCTCTAGTGTGTATATACAATAAAGTTTAAAATCAGAGGGACAATTCTTACATAAACATTAACTCTTGTCAATAAATGTTATGAATGTGAAGCATCCAATAATTCCTCCTTTGAGAACAATATGTGGCTCTAGAGTGTTCATTCATTAAAGTTTAAAATCAGAAGGACAATTCTTACATAAACCTGTTTGACTTTTGTCAATAAATGTTTACAGTGTAAAGCAGCCAAAAATTTGTCCTATAAATACAATATGTGGCTCTGAAGTGTTCATTCATTAAAGTTTAAAATCAGAAGAACTTAAATAACCATGTTTGACTTTTGTCAGGTTTATAAAGTAAAAGTTTACAATGTAAAGCATCTAATAATTCGTCCTATGAGGACAATATGTGGCTCTAGAGTGTTCAAACAAACTTTCTAATAAGTAAAACTACAAATACAATAGCGAAGCTACTATATAAACCGCTTTGTAGATCTGTATTCTATACTTACGTGTTTTAGACATGTTTTCTTGTTTATACGTTTACGTTTCATTCATTCAATTTTCTTTGATATAAGACCTTTCTTTCACCTAACTTTTGACGTCTACTAATATTTAATTTTTAAAAGCGAAGCTATGTACAAGTATGGTTGGTCTTTACGTCCTTACACAATAAAATAATATACCTTATCATTAATTTTTGAAATGTTAGAATTGATTTAAAACTTTGTATGATGATTCTTATAGCAGTTAGGTATGATCTACATATTTATACAATAATATTCTGCTCTTTGTTCTACTGTCTAATTATAGACCTTCGCTTATATGGATGTTGTCATCCTTATTTTTCTCCGTAATATTAAGGCTTCATGATCTATCTATTTATACAAAATGTTCTTATATAGGATATATAGAAAAACTGCAAGAATAGCGTAATTGTCCTCGTCAGACTTTTAACATTTATCTGTTTTAAACGCACACTATATGTGCGTGTATCAGTTGGTTGATATTGGATACATAATAAAATAGATTTAGGATATAAATATTTACTAAATTATAGGAACACTAATGTATGTGTGAGATATAAAGGGATAAGACAATGACCGATAAATTCATGTTCATCACCAATGATAATACAAAAAATTTAACCCTTCTGTAGATTACATAGTGGTTGATTGATAATAAACAAACCAATCAAAATTCAATAAAATTTCCCAAAGTTGTTAAGCTAGTGAATAAGAAAAATTTATTATAAAACTTTTGGGACTAATGAAATAAACAGACCAATGGCCCCTCCCTTCCTGAAAATATGTGTATCAGTTGGTTTATATGGGGACATAATAAAATAGATTACACTATAACTGCCAACCAATATAGACTAACATAACACATACATAAACATTTTTACACATATGACAATAATGGATTTAGGATATATGTGGATATTATGACAGTGAAAAGTTGTAGTCAATTTAGGTTGCTAACATCATTTATTTGTCAGTTTGTTCATCCAGTAGTAGGAAAGGGGATGGGAAAAGGGTGTGGATAGGAGAGTAGTTTAGCCCGCTGCGAGTTTCATTTTATTAAAGAACATGAAAATCTGGTGTAACATCCAAGTAATAATATATCCATTATGACATAATGATAGTATTTGTTTTTTTTAGCAGCAAAGATGCTCTACATTGTTAGTCTTCCTGTTCGTGTTGTAATTGTAAATGCCCGCCTTCCTCTTTTTAAAAACTAGTCCTGAAATTTATCCCCTAGCAAAATCCTGTGCATGCCACTGCTTGTATTTAAGTGTCTTTAAACAGCTAAAACCTTTGAAGAAATCGTGGCATAAAATTCCTTATATTCAAAGGAGGGGAGGGAATATTAGGCTATAAATTACATAGATACCCAAAGTTTGAAAATTAAGTTATCTTAATCGTTTGTTAAAATTGGTAATGTTTCATTACTTCAAAATTTCTGGAAAAATCAGTTATAAGGTTAGTTGTCAAGTGGGTGTTCAAATATATTGTATTATCCCTTTCTCCCCGAGTTTAATGGGCAATAATTCTGGCGATACCAATTTGATTCAACCAAAATTATATTTTTCCTCCATTCTGGTAATTCTCTTTCTTACTCTAGAAAGATTACATTTAAAATATTACTTTTCCCACTACTAAAGCCTGCTTTAATAGTTTTTTTTTAAAAAGAAGCGAAGCAACTTTATAAGTCTGTAACTCTAATTACATAAGCAACAACATTTTCATAATCAGGCTCTCCCTTTCCTTAGTTTTAATACTTTGGGTATTTATATTAACATATATTTATTTCTTTTAGTATCAATATCTAGCCTTGCTATTATTGTATAGACAAAATAGTTTTTACTTCAAATATAATTAAACTAGCGGTTATGCCCCTAGTGGCACTTGATACGGTTCTTTTTTGTTGGCTTTAAAGCTTTGGGGACTTTATTTTGGTTGGTTGGTTTATTCAGCTTTAATTCTAATTTTAATCTACAGAACGTGGGTAATTTGTGTATCCTAATTTGGTAGGTATGTACATTAATTTGTCGGCCATTGTCTTATCCTTTTAGATCCCTAGGTGGTAGTATCCTCATCCCTTTCATCACTTCAAATCTTAGTTTTGATTTATTATGCTTATTAATACAGAAGCCCTGCTTTGTGTCTAATTGTTTCAAGATTTTTAAAAACTTTATTTAACACCTTAAGATTATATCCAATTAATACGAACTCTCCAAGTAAGGTTTCAAATCAATAGAACAATAACATCAATTTTGAATCAAATTACTTTAATTAATTCTAATGAAAGAAAGTAGAAAATTGCTAATTTAACAAAAAAAAACCTGTATTTAAAAAGTTATATTTTAAAATATTAATAATCAAACCGCATAATTTAACCAAATATAGATTAATTATATTTAATTATATACCATCAATGCTTCATAGAATAAGAATACATATAGAATTTATCCATAATTTAAAGTGATGCTTTTTCTATAATTCTGGTCGTTCCGTACGTTTGTAACGGTTAGCTCTTATAGTTTATTTAGGTATGTTTAGAATTGCCGTATTGATTTTGTATTGGGTCTTTGAATACAGCTAATATCATCGGAAATATAAACACAGTAAAGTCACTACAAAAAAACAGAAAGCAATTTGCTAGCAGACAAAAGGGGTGTCCACCACGTGAGCCAAACTATCATCATTATAGAAAACAATGTAATAGTTGTTTTAATGTTTAATAAAAGTATAAATGTCATAAATAAAACCTTTATCAAAAGTCGTTACAGGGTCTCCACCACTTGGGTAGAGTTACTTTTATCTTCTATTCTTTTACTTTAATGTTCTAATATTTAATGAAAGTTTGAATGTTATAAATAAAACCTTTATCAAAAGTCTAGACACAAAAGTTTAGTTATCTTACAAATCAGCTAAAAATAAAAAAGAAAATTGAAAGCAAACCCATTCATTGATCTTATTGTTTTTGTATGCCTTATTCTTAAAAGAAATAATTTACACCTGTTTATTGACATGGGCTTTGCACTATTTCAATATTATTTCCAGAAAAGCATCAAAATCTATCAATATTTGCTGGATTAGAACCAGGTCTGAGCCATACAGAAAAATCATGAATCATATTTTAGACAGTTAAAATACCTAATAAATAACTATTAAATGTTTAAATTATCGTTTAAAATAATATTTCTGGAATAAAAAAAACAGCATATGCTAGAATTGTGGGATCAAAAGAAAATTTGTTACAATGAACGCACATAAAACTTTTCTATTTGGATAATTTTGATTTACATTTTCACCTAGACTAATGGATATAGTATACGTGGATGTATTGACAGATAATATCTGTTATCAATTTAGGTTGCTAGTATGGACCTTATTTATTGGTTAGTTTGTGCATCTAGTAGGAGGGGAGGGGATGGTGTAAAGGGGGTGAATTAGGTGGATTATTATTTGAGCCCGCTGTAAGTATCGTTTTAGTAGAGTACATAAAAATTTGGTGCAACATCCAAATAATTATATATCGATTTTAACATTTCACCTAGACATTATTTGAATTATTTCCAGGGATGCGGGGAAAAGACAATGGACGAAGAATTATTCTAATTGTCATAAGCTAAAGTATATGCTTGCTAGCTTTAACCCTTAACAGTCTTTTTTTCTCATTTTCTGTGTTTGAAAGATAGAGTGCCATAACTGAGTGACTTTTTAAATATGGGTATGACCCATAATTAAGACTTGGATTTTTCTAAATATATCTATAATGGCGGGCTCATGATGCCAGCAAACCTGGCATGGTCATCCAGGTAAAGAGCAATAATATACTTAAACAAAGCATTTCATGTACCAAAGTACTAAAATATCCTATTTTAGCATATCCTATTTTAGCATATTCTCATGAAACATATTCGTTCAAGTCAATTTGAGATTCCAGGTATGATCCTCCAGGTCCTGATCCTCCAGGTCCTGATCCTCCAGGTCTCAATATATGAATAAAAAGTATCCTGTGACAATACTAATGGATTTAACTTTACTATAAAAGAGAATCATACAAATCCAGCAGTTTGCGAGATTCTTTGCTACACACAGACAGACATCGAGTTAATTTCATTATATTATAAGCCCAATAAAAATGTAATTTTGCAAAGAGCAATGGTTTATTGAAAGTTGCATATATCTGACTAAAAAACAAACAGAATTCCCACTTTGCCTAGTTCTCAGAAATGTTCAAAGATTTAATACAAAAGTAAATAAATATTAAATATTTGCTTCTTTAATAAGAAAGACCAATTTTAATGTTTAAAATCAGTATTATTAATTGTATTATATCAGGTATTCCCAATGCCCAACATATTTAGTTATTCTAGTTTGTTTGTAGGTCCTTCTATCTGTTTGTACTGTAAGATCTCGCAAAGCTTCTCATAGGTCATTGGAAGGTTTATTATGGGGTCCCATTAACCTATGTTAAAAAAAGCACTTGACTTCAATATTAAACTCTCTAAATTTTCTCCTTTTTGAAAAATGTTTTTATGTTGAAGAGTTTTGTCAATAGCAATAGATTTTGACTTTTCCATTTTAGGGAAGCTTCTCATAACTTACGGGGTGGTTTTAGACTTTTTTCTGTTGTTTCTTAACCATTTGATTGCAGATTTCCTAGATTTTTGGGGCGCAACCACTAAGAATTATAAAATTGCATACGTTTTACATATGAACTTCGAAATAGTTTTCCCCGAAGCCTTCTGCACTATTCAATAATTCCAATCTTTTATTACTTGCGACAAATACGATTTTCAAAGTGTAAAAATGCTCCCTTTTTTTCAATAGCGAAGCTATTCTATGTATATGTTGCACGTTTTTATCCGTCTGTACGTTAACTGACAGCTCATATTCCCATTTGAATGAGCTATAATGATATGTAAAAAGATTCCTATGACAATAAGGTATACTTAACCTTATGTGCCTTTCTATCTGTGTGTCTGTTTGTACCTTGCTAACCATTGAACTGATCTGGTTCTCCTCTACTATGATGCTTCTCTTCTTAGGAAGAAATCAACTCCAATCCCCCCCCCCCCCCCCCCCCAACTCAATGAACCAACCAATCAAACTGAGTAAGGATTGATTTTGACTACCCATTTTTATATTTTAGATTTAAAAAGTAAAATTTTAAAAAATTGGGGGGTGGGTGTGATTTTTTTCTTGGGGCGATTTCTCTTGGATGGTTGGTGATACCCTCCCCCAAATAAGTTATAAACCTTCCTTGGAACTATGAAAAGCTATCCTGTAAAGGAGAATCCTATCGGTTTAGCGGTCTGCGAGATCTTCAGAATAAACAGACAGACAAACAGACAGAAGGATTGTCCATTTTAGTAAAATAAACTTTACCGTTAGTTTGTTTCTTTGTTAGATATAAAGATCTTCGCTATTACTGATGTTGTCATCCTTGTTATTTTTACCCTTTCTTTAAGATAGTAAAAGGGCGAGCTGAACAAATAGAGTTTTAAAAGCTCGCCCTTTAAAATATTGATTCACAATTTTGTTTCCATTTTAGTTCCATTCTTTTCAGGGATAAGACAATTGAAGATAAATTGATGTACATCTCCAATAATGATTTGCAAAAATTGGGTGATTTTCTTTTGAGAGTAGAGGTTTGTTTAAAAACATCCCGAAGCATTACTGCAAAAAAGAACAATATCAGTTATCGGTTAGCAAAGTATTTAAAACAGACATACACAAAGACATACATCCTGTTGCTTATACATAGTTTAGGGTATAGTAGCAGAATGTCTGTCCGTATCTTTAAAACCAGTAATAGTTATTTATCGCATCGTATTAAAGATAGCTTTCCGCGGACATTAAAATAAAAAGAAATATAAGATATAATTTCAGTTTATTTAGCCCTGACTGATATTAATTTTATAGTTTTTATTTATTATTCGTCTGTGAAACGATGCTATTCATGATTTTTCAGTATGGATGATCGAAACGGTTCAATTAATTCAATTATTCGGTTTCAAAGCCTTACTGGAAAATAAAAGTATGTATTCTAAGGACAAAGACACAAGTCGGATTATTAGAAATTAAATACATAAAATAAAAAGTATATGTATGTTTCTTAAATCTTACAAGTATATCTTAATCCCAGTAACAAAAAGGTAAGTCCTAATAATAAATATAAAACGTTTAGAGCCTCATTCCTTTACTTAAGCCAATAGGAAAACAATTCGACTATAATATTGGTTGAATAGTGTACACATATATAATCCGATAAAAAGCTAAATTTTTTAGGTTTAAGCTTTCGGGAAATTATATCATCCTAAAATTTCGTCGATCTTAAGGGATAAGACAATGGACGATAAATTGATGTACATCCCCAAAATAAGGATACACGAAATTATCCCTTCTGTAGATGAAAATTAGTGGTTCAAACTTCAAACGTTTGAACATTAAACTTAATGAACCAACCAATAAAAAGTCCCCGAAGTAGTTAAGCCAACAAATAAGAAAATGTTATCATAAAACTTTGGAGAATAGTTTAATAAACAACCAGTGGCCCCCTCTCTCTCTTTGGATTAATTATTATGTGCCCAAATATAAACAAAAATCTTCATCAGCTAGATATTCCTTTCCAAGTTTGACAGATTAATGTGTTGACTAGTCATCTAAGGAATTAAATCTATTGTGTTACTCTTATCTAGTAAAATATACTTGAAATGTAAATATATTCAAATTATTCTGAATACAATGGACGTACAACAAAGATATTCAAAATCAAACTAATCTTATTTATCTCGTATTTCAAGTTCTATGAGTCTGATAGCCCATCTGGGGAAATAGATCTACGGTACTTAGCAAATAGCCCTAGGGAGAGAGGGGCACATTGAGCTGTTTATTACACTAGTCCCCAATGTTTAATTATAACGTTTTCTTACTTGTTGGCTATAATAACTTTGGGAACTTGTATTGAATTTGATTGTTTGGTTTGTTAAGCTGAGTATCCAAATGTTTGAATCATTATAATCTAAATAAAGGGTAATTGTGTGTATCATCATTGGGGATCTACATAAATTTATTGGCCACTGTCTTATCCCTTTAGATCTCTGAAGAAGCCCCCTGCCGCGAGACCTGATTGCTTTTATTTCAACAAATTTCTTGTTTGATTAAATCATTTCAAAATTCAGGCAATTTTACTTTTATCTAAAATAAAACACAATCGTACCTTTTTTAGAAGTAATCTTATCCTTTTTAGGTAAGGTTAACTGTGTCCAGCAAGGGTAAAAACCTATTCTAATTATAATAAACAAAATTGTTCCTTTAAAATTGATGGGGAGAATGCTATTTTGTATTTTGTTGAATAAATGTATATCTGCATAATCCAAACAACTAGCTGGCCCAGGTGGTAGAGACTCTTTTTTCCTGATTCTTTCTGTTCTTTTGTAGGAACTTGACTGTGTTAAAATTTCCAAGGCTATTAGCTGATTTTAAAGACCCAATGTTACAGTGTCCCCGCCCTGTGGGCAGAGCTAAATATAGCTCATGCCACTCTCCCTCTCTAACTAAATAACGGGGGGGGGGGGGGGGCCGGGGAACATTTAAAACAAAAAAGTTTATGCCAAAAACACGTTTTTACACATTTTTGTGTTTTTTTTTAAGTTGGGTGCG
>LS058423.1:0-10064 GCA_900241095.1 Acartia tonsa | reverse complement strand
AGGCCTACACCATGAGAAAATAATGGTCACGTTTCAGTCACGTTAGCAGTTCATGCTTTTCTTATTGGATATAATATAATTTATGTAATTATTTTAAAAATCTGTATAAAAAATCACTTTATGCATGGACGTAATTACATTCTAAGACATTTTTTCTAATCGTTTAAAATATTCATTCATGTTGATAGATAAAATCTGAAGACAGACAAAAAATGTACAAATTTATGTAATATGATATCCATACTTTTTAGATCCAATATTTAGACCTAAAGTCTGGTCTACACATTATGGGGCCTAGGGGCGTTGTTTCATTCTTTTCCTCATTAATACCATTAGAAAGCATGCACATTTTTTATCAGGAAAATAGCCATAGAGATTTACTTGGAAAAAGCTTAAACTGGTGCTAAAATGTCACGAGTGACGTCATAAAAGAGAAGGATGAGAGGAGAAGTGGGAAAGGAAGCCTCCAAAAAAAAGATGGATTTTTATGACGTCACACGTGACATTTTAGATGCATTTTAGGCTTAAAGGTTTATGATAATAGTTTAAAACATAATTTGAAGGGGCTATTTTTTCTTAATTTTTTTGACCAAAGCTGTACAAAATGGCAAAAATCTGTCCTGTCTATAGGGTACCCTTCCACCCCCCCCCCCTCCACCAACAAAACCAACATATAAGGTTTTTTTTACAAATTAAGTAAGTTTTGTACATTTCTTGTGGGTTTACCTCCCAAAGAACTTTCAGACGTTATATATCCTAACACATCCGTGAAAAAAAATCCATAATCACCCCCCCCCCCAAAAAAAAATGCATCTTTCACCAGAAAACTTGGCCGAGATTGCTTTTACAAGACATATATTTATATAGTACATATATGCTAGAAAAACATACAGCTACTTTTGTATACAAGATTTTTTAGAGTAATTATTTTTTCTTTTATATCTGTTTATTTGATGGAACAGTGGAAAAAAGATAGGGTTGGGCCGGATATCCGGTGTGGCCGGATATCCGGCCATTTTCAATATCCGGCCGGATACCGGATATTGAAACTATCCGGCCGGATATCCAGCTCTATAATTTTTTATACTTTACACCAAAAATCTCTGCTTTTTAAAATCTTAAATGGCTATAATTTTCTTAATATTGAAGCTAGAAGAACATTTTTTCTGAATAAGTTTAACTTTATGTAAATTTATGTAAGATTTATGAAGAAATTTTTTTTACTACTTTAATATCTGTTAATTTGGCCTGTTATCCGGCCGGTTATCCGGTAATTTGGTCGGATAACTGGATATTTGCCGGATATCCGGCGTTGGCCGGATATCCGGCCGGTTACCGGATCTCCGGCATTTGAAATCAGCCGGATATCCGGTATACGGTATCCGGCCAAAAAAGTATCCGGCCCAACCCTAAAAAAAGACGTATTATGTCATATCAAAAAGTAAAGATTGGATGATTGCCTTTTAAATTTGTCAGAAGTGTCTTTTTAAAAGCGAAGCTTTTCTATAAATATGTCGGTCCATACGTCCCAATATCTGTGACTTATATTCCTGATCGTTGAGTTAGACATTTTAGAATTATCCTATCGTTTGCAAACTTGAATAATGTTTCCAGTTACAGTTACAGGTACAATTTATAAAGTGTAGCAGCTATATAATCACTGCCAAAAGTTCCTTACGATAATTTAAATAGCAGTAAAGACGTCTAGCTTTGTTTTCCCCTAGCAAATCGGTGTTTAAGGCTGTTTGAAATTGATAGGGAAGGGGGATTACCTGCTGATTAGGCTAAATATGGCACCTGCACCTTAGAATTGGTTTTACTTTGTATATAATTCTTTATTTTAAATTTTTTTTTGTTACATTTAATAGATATTACTCATTTTCTTTCATATTTTCTTCTCTTTGTACATTTTTAAAGATAAACAAGATTGACTACCTGCAAAACATTTGAAATCAGAGTATTTCCATTTTCGTATTTCCAATAAAAACATAATAATTAAAGTTAAAAATTAAAAGTCTGCTAATAATTTATTTTATCTTGATAGTCTTTTTTTTTATTTCTTTAAAAACAAATATATATAGAACAAGCTTTGTATGTCTAAGGAAAAGAGAAATGAAACATGAAAAAAGTTCATTCCAGTAAAAATTTTTAAGTTTCTTTTCTAAAAAAAGATTATAACAAGATATTAAACCTAAAATGAATGAAAACCAAAACTTCATCAATAGTAAGCTTTTGACTGATTGAAAAGAAGAAAACACTGCCCTCTCGCTGCATAGAAAATCCCAGTCATAATAATGGTAGACCATGCATAATTAATCGATATTTTGTACAACAATGAGTAGCCTATTTTTTTGTAGGCTTGGCCGTTACTAAAGTCGTTAGAATCTATAAGATAACAATGTAATACCTTTTGGGTCAGTTCGATAGAATAGTGTAATGTTAAAATTACCAATGACTAAAGAAATTGCATTTCATATTATTTGCTTAAAAGTAGGTGTGGCCAGCACAGGGATAAGGCGTAGGTCTTTGACAGGCCTCCAGCCTCACACAGGTTCTTGGGATAGTTTTAAGCTATTTTTCAATTGAAGTCGGGTTTAAGGCAACTAAAAGAAATAAACCCCCACAAGGGGCTGGAAATGTGACTTCTTAAAAAAATTTATACTAGTGGAAGGGTTATAGGTGTTTAAGAAATAGGTTTAAGTGAAAGCACCCCCTTTAATTTTAATGAAAAATAAAACATCTTCCCTTTCTTCTAATAAATAAAGGGGAGATGAAAGGATTGTAGATTATGACAAAGCCCAAATTGTGTTAAAATTGTGTCAAAAATGAGCCATGTGACGTAATAAATTGAGGGAGATGAGTGGAGAAGTGGGAAAGAAAACCCATAAAAAAGAGATGGATAATCCCTCATTTTTATTACGTCACGTGGATCATTTTTGACACAATTTTAACAATATTTGGCTTTGTCTAGACTGTTTTGTCTCTTTTTTACTTATCCCTCTTTACTTTTTACTAATTTACATGCAATTGAAAGAAGCCATTCATTAATTTTCAGTGGTTTTAGCAAAAGAAGCATTTCAAAAGAATATTTATAGCGTCTGCAACATCTAACATCTAAGTGCCCTGTGTGTTAGGGGTAGGCCATGACTGAAAAATAGCCTAAGACACACAAAAAAAAGAGAATCATATCAGTTGGGGCTATGGCATTTACACATCCAAATTTACAGTATCATTATTATCATTTAAAATCAAACCTTTAAATATTTGAATTGTATAGTATTTATACCAACCTTAGATAACAAATGACATGTCTATAGTTGGACAGAATAGCAGACTGTTTGAAAAAGGCTCTAAAGCTGAAACAAGTCTTCCTATCACTTTTTTATTTTAGAAAGAGAATTATCAAGTAGAAACATATCACATTTGTGTTGTAGAGATGCAATGCAATCAAAAAAATCTATATTTTCTGACACCTTTATTACCACGATAAAAGATGAACTGAATTTTAGTTTCCGAAAGTGTGCGTAGCTTCCGCGTTCTATCTCAATATTTGCTACTAGCTAAAAAAGCTTCAAACTTTTTTAAAAATCAAAATTTGAAAAATTTAAATTTTTGAATGTATAATGTATAAATCGTTTATACATTAAATCGCTTTTCCATTTGACCGGAGTCGCTGAAAATAAGGTCTGCAGTAATTGGGTTATCTGCTGTACACTTTAGGAAACTAGAGCTCGAATAGGAAATCCATTTTCAGCTGATCCGGTAAGAGATACTTGGTGTTGTCACAAATAAACATGCAATTTCAATTATTCATTACAGCCAAGTTTTGGACGATGAAATCGTTTTTCTGGCTGCTGTGAAAAGAATTTCTTGGAGAGAGAACTAACCCTGCGGGAATCTAATAAACGTCAAATTTAAAAAATTTAAATTGTAGTTCCTGGTAAAAACTGATGAAATTTTTTTGTGTTTTTCCAAAAAATAACTATAAACCTTGACTGGACCTATAAGAACCATATCGGTCTAGCGGTTAGCGATATCTTAATCTACAGAGAGACATCCTGTTACTTTTATATAAGGATAATTATTTATGTTTTGACGTCAATATAATAAAAACTAAAGCCTTTAAAAGGTATGAAAATAATGGCCACTTTAATAAATACAATAAAGCAAAGAATATAAAGTAGTATGGTTTTTTGTCTAAAGCTTAAGATCTTAATAACTACCCAACCGATTTATTTTAGGTAAACTTTACATATGACATGTAATGGCTTTAGGCTATCTTATTTCAGATTTAAGTCTTTGGATGATTTAAAGCTATTTTTCTAGCCACTTTCTGATCCTTCGAGTACAGATCTCCTATATGCTAGGGGCGTAGCCGCTAGTTCTTGATAATATGATTGGTTGCAGTTTTGCAGCACTAATATATTTTTTATTTTAATTCAAAAGTTTTATAATACACTAGTAACTCAAACTAAAATAGTCTAAGTAAAACAAAATAGTCAACTGTAAAACACTAGTATTATTAACTTTAGAATTAATACTTTTGGCATTCTATACAGTCTTTGTTTAGAGTGTGTGTGTTTTGTACAGCAAAATAATCCAAAGTTTTGATTTTTGTAATGCATGATCATGCATTAAATCTTTTAAATGAAAACTTCAAAACAATCATTTTTGAAGGCAACCTATCTTAAAATCGTTTTAAGTATTTCAGCATTGAAGAACATTTTTAACAAAATATACTTATTAAAATCAAATTAATGGATGAAAGGTTTTAATCAAAAAATTATTTGATGTTGATTATATTTTTCTTGTCTTATCAAATTATTTCTTACTAGCTGCTACAACCCCCCCCCTTGAGGCCTCTAGAGGCACTTGAGGAGTTGGAAGTTGAATTCAATAATCAAATTTTTATTTTAGATTTTAAAATAATAAGTAAAAGACATTTTTTTTTGGGGGGGGTAAATTTTTTGGGGGGCGATTTCTCTTAGGAGGATGGTGGTTATAAACCTTCCAATGAAAAGCCTATGAAAAGCTACCCTGTAAAGGGGAACCTTACCGGTTCAGCGGTTAGCGAGATCCTTCGCTAAAAAAAAATAAAAAAAAACGAAATGAGATCTTAATCTCTAAGTAACCATTATTATAATTAGCTGTTTATTTTTGCTGCTTTTATCCCATACAATAATTTTTCATGGCTATGAAATAGGAAACAATAATGAAATCACAAAGATGTAAAATTAAGAAAAATGACAAAAATTACGTTACGATACTATGGGAGTTGGCCCCGCTGTAGCCTCGGGGGTTCGGAATTACGGGTATGTTGGCAGACGTGTGGTAACCTCAATTATAGATAAGCTTCGCTTTTCTTATACATAACAATTTAACTAAAAGTAGATTTCCAAAGTTGGTGTTTATTTGAGTAGGGTAACAGATATACTAAATACATGGGACAACAATCAATAATACAGAAAATTAGGATACATATGAATCATAGTTACATGGCAAAGATATAGTATAGAAATGATAATTAAGTAGGGCTGACCCCCTCCCTGCATAGGTGAGGGGACAGAAGATGGATATTGATTAAACACACATTTGGGGCTGGATAACTAAACAACAACCTAATAAATTATACTAGGGATATTTACAACGGCTGCTCCCGTTGCTCAAGGGGATCAACAAAATTAACATAGGGCTGAAGGAGCGAAGCTACACTATAGCTGGGTAAAGTAAGGAGCATACCACAATACCTCTCTTTCTTTCGTTATATTATATTTTTTACCATGATGATTTTGTCCATTAATGATATGTGTATTGTAAAAAAAAAGGATGAAAACATCCATAAAAGCAAAGCTCTTAAACGGCATGACAGACGAACATTAAGCCTTATAGAGTGTCAGAACTAAATATGCAAAATACAAATATAAAAGTTTTGACAAAATTATATGTATATTTGTTGCAAAATTTCTCAAATACAGAAAACTGTTTAAGGACATACTTACATTTTTAGAACTAGAGAGATGCTTCGCTTATCACATAAAAAATGTTAAAAATCAACATGGTTAAAATGGACGTACGGACATTTTAGTAACAATTATAGAGTTGTTACACTTTCCAAGTCTACCTAACTACTACAGGAATCATCATGCAAAGTTTTAAATCCATAGGACAATTCTAACATGCCTAAATTAACGAAAAAAGCAATATGTAACGGACGAACGTACGGACCGAACCTAATTATAGAAAAGCTTAGCTTTTAAAAATATTTCATATTGGTTCACTGTGAATTTTGTACTAAACGCATATTGCATTTTTAAATGCGTTGCTTTTCTTCAGTTAATCATATCATTCACTTTTTTGACATGGAACCTCGTAAAAGTGTCGAACTATGACGTCAGAAAAAATTAACAATTAACCAATGAGAGACCGCCATATATTTTACCATTGCTCAATTACAGTAAATATTGGCTTCTCATTGGTTAATTGTTAATTTTTTTCTGACGTCATAGTTCGACACTTTTACGAGGTTCATGACATGAATATTATGACAGGGGAAAAATTGTCGTCAATTTAGGTTACTAACGTAGAACTCATTTATTTGTCAGTTCGTGCGTTCATTAGAAGGGGAGGGGGTAAATGGTTGTTTTTTTAGCCTGCTGTTAGTTTCACTTCAATAGAGAACATAAAAATATGGCGTAAAATCCATGTAATAATACATCCATTTTTAAACTTTAAATTAAGTTTTGATGCATTTTTCTTTCGCTAATCATGAAGATTTTTCTTCTTGATAGCTTGTGAATATGAAAAACAAAACAAACACAAAAAAGCTGTGAATAAAAAAATGTATCTTAAACGCAAATGTAGCTAAATTGTTACCCTTAAGTAAAAATTTAAAATGCACTTTCAAAGAAATTAAACCAAAGTTGTTTTTAGCATAAATTAATGATCAAGCGCAGAGAAACACACCTCACCTTATTTTTGTATTAACCTCTAGGGCTACACTGAACCCAAAATGACCTAACCAAACCTGAAAAACAACCCCCCCCCCCAAAAAAAAAAAAACTCTTTATTTTTTTTTTTTTTTTTTTTAAGGTGGTGGGGTTATGTGCTCTTCTAGGCACTTTGAGAGAAACATTAGAGCAAAACACTAGAGGGGAAAGGGGTTAAATAACTCTGTATGTCCCTATCCCAATGACCTTGTGTCGGAAATATCAAGTCAGCCAAGTAGCAAAAAACAATTTGCTAGCAGATAAAAAAGGTCCTTGGAACAGAGAGCCAGGTAGTTATCTGTATATACATCTATACTATAGATCTGTTAGAGCAGCCTACATGTCTAAATTTTCTTGTAAAGACAAAAAGCATCCTTGCACTCTTATCTCACTTTGTCCAAGGTTTCAAATTTCCTAACTTGCTTACAAACACGTTGCCGCGCTATATTACATACAATAGTATTTTAAATCAAGGAGGAAGGGGAAATTCGGCTGTTTATTACACTAGTCCCCAAAGTTTTTTAGTAACGTTTTCTTAATCGTTGACTTTTAAAGAATTTTTATTGGTTTGTTGGTTGGTTCAAGTCGAGTGTCCGCACATTTCAACCACTAATTGTAATCTACAAGGCAAGTAACATCAGTAACATCATTATGAATGTACATCAATTTATCCACCATTGTCTTATCCTTTAGATTCCTGATTTTAAATTGATACATTTCATTTTTTTCGCAATAAACAAAAGAAACCAAGGAGAATGATGTCCATTAGTGGCGCAGCCACAACCAGTAAACGTAAGTACTTTGTTATAACAAAGTGCGGAAACAAGTTTGTATTTTATAGGCCATTTTTGTCAATTTAAATTTTTCTAGAATTTCGTTTCAAAATGTTTAAGGTTGTGTAGCTTTTAAGATGTTTAAGAATTTGTTTTATCTGTTGGTTCTTCATTTGAATGAACATGTCATATCTAATATTTTACTAAATTATCTATTCAATTATCTTTGTTTAATTTAAGTGTTTTTAATCAATTTATTTGTGTCTATTAATGTCTTGAAACAGCTAAATTAGTAAAACTGTAGTTATCTAAATATATAGATTTTTATCAAACCCCAAAGTTTTATAATAACGTTTCCTGTTCGTCTACACAACAACTTTGGGGACTTCTGGTTGATTGGTTGATTAAGTTGAGTGTTTAAACGTTTCAAAATGTAATCTACATAAGGGGTAATTTTGTGCATCATCATTTGGTATGTACATCATTTTATCGGCCATTGCCTTATCCCTTTAGATACCTGGGTTGAATTAATCTTCCGTGTTTTCCATATATTTTCCTCAATTTTTTTTCTCTTCTTAAATGTCAACTAAAACATACTTTTTTACGTCGCTTCCGTTCAATATCTTGAAACGAGTATTGAGACACCTTTTTTTATTCTAAAATAATTGACTTTTTGGTGGTTACCATTAAACCTATTTTTGAACCAACGATGCACTCCCCTTTACTTTAAAGTTTTGAAGATAATTCTGTACGTGAGGCCCTATCTTAACGGGGTATTATCTTTAGGGGGCTCTTTAGACCTTTACTAAACCTAACCCAACCTAAATTGTGCATAAAAAATTTTTAATGTTGTTTGTAACCCATTAAAGTTTTTGACACTAATATTCTGGAGGATAAAAAAACATTTTTTAAGGCATTCTTATGTTGGTTTTAGTCTATTTCATTTCATTATAGACATTGGGATATCTTAACTATTACAGTCAACAAATATAATCTATTACATAGCATTTTTTTATCTTTTGACGAATGCATATTTTAAAAGTATTGACGTTTAAATGCTTCTTTTCTAGTTATTTCCCACAAATGTAAATTATTAAATAATTGAAAATAAAATGTTTACAGACAATTCATCAAGATAAGCTTTAATACGTGGATGCATTAACTGGGGAAAATTTGTCGTCAATTTTGGCTGCTACAATGGTCCTCATTTATTGGTCTGTTCGTTCGTCCAGTAGAAGGGGAGAGGTGGGGTAAATAAAGTTATTTTAGCCAGCTGCGAGCATTACTTTATCTTAGTACGTGAAAATCCCAAAGAAATAATATGTTGATTTTGGTGACACAGCTACTAGTTTTTTATGTCTGTCCATCTGTCCGTCTATCCACTTATATTAGTACTACACCCATAGAGGCCTCTAGGAACACGTAAAATTGTTTCTTATCAATCTATTTTAAAATCAGCTATTTACCAAAAATTTGCTTTTCGCCGATAGATGGTGTTGGTTATGTTTTTAGAAAATTGCAAAAATGTCCACCGGTACCCTCCCCCAAAATAGTTATTAACCTTCCCGGGACCTATGAGAAGCTACCCTGTTAAGGAGAACCCGTTCAGTTCAGCGGTTGGCGGGATCCTTTGTTACAAACAAACAAACAGGCAGACAGACAGACATCGTTCTACTTTGTATTATTAGTATATAAATTGGCAGTGCTGTCTATGGGGGCATCAAATATCTTAAAAACAATATGCACTGGCTGCTTGTATTATAATCATTTACTTAAACTTTCCGAAACTGGCCGCATAGTCTAATTACTACGAAGTATTTCTCGTGTAGATTCCGTCACGTGTTATGATTTTACCAGAGGCGTGCGCGAGAGGGGGTGGTAGGAGGGGTATTGAAAATCCCGAAAACATTGTTACAACCATCTAATCTCTAGAGGATGTAAAAACTTATAGGCACTTTAAGCACCCCCCTGACAAAATACTATGCACGCCGTTGTATCTCTCAACTATTTTTATTCATCAAATAACATGCTTTTTTGAATTACCACCATGACTTCTTTTTACATTTTTATAGTGATTGAATATGATGATTAATAAAGAAATAATAGACAGCTTTCCACGGATAATTAAATGAAAAATTATAAAAATAAAACCAATTTTGTTAGCCCTGAGAGGCCGTAGGCCTGGGTTAATAAATATTAATTCTAATATTAATACAATATTATACATGATTTTTCATTATGGCTGAGAACAAGTTCTAATCCAGCGGATATTGATCAGTTTCGAAGCCATACTGGAAACATCTTT